>JRUX01000913.1:0-46252 GCA_001407235.2 Kudoa iwatai | reverse complement strand
TAATAAATTTTGTGATAAAGAGAGTATAAAAAATTTTTCGTTGATAAAATTATATTTATAAATGCTTAATAATTAAAAAAAAATTGTCGCTATTTAATTTGCTAGAAGATATTTCGTGATATAAAATATAATAAAAAGAATAATGAATTTCCAAAATTTTAAAAGTGGTAATATATCAAAAATTAAAAAACAGTCCACAATATAACATTATTGAATGGAAAATAGTCAAATACTTTAGTAAGTTCATGTCTTTGAAAGAATATAGCTATATATAGTAAATATTTTCATTAAAAAAATAAAATTATATTGAGTAGTAAAAAAAAGTTATTTTTATATATAATTATGAATTTTATTACTTTTAAAACCAATATAAAAAGTATTTAACGATAATTTATGTATAATATTTATATTTTTATTGTTATCAAAAAAGTTTTTAAAATATTTTTAGAATAAAAGTATACCGTGTGGCAATCTACATCCTTGTGCTTTCTATCATTGGCATACTTAAATTCATAGATTTTCCATAATGCGTCTAAAAGAAATGGTTAAACAAAAAATTCATAATATAGATCATACAATCAATCGATTGAATCATAAATAAGAAAAAAATGAATCCAACAATGTGATAGTGGTATTTGTGAATACATTTAAAATGTTCATATATATATTTGAATATTACAACATCACATAAAGATGAAAATATTAAAGCTGGACCACCCATTAGCATTAAAATATCATATAAATTATCAAAATGTTCATTCTATCATTATATTTAACGAATTCATATCATGTATAATTTGATATAATGCTTACAATAGTTAATGGCATCAATATTAATGTACAACAAAATGCATTCGAGCTAAAACGAGCCCAATTAACAAGATCATATATAAATATTATTCTTTCAAATAATATTTTAAGTCCCAAATAACGTATGTTGAAGGATAAGAAATCTAAATGATATAAAAATTAGTTAATACAAATTAAAAATAAATACAGATAACTATCCAATTACATACATCCACAACCAGCTAAAAAACAAGTTGATAAGAATAACCATTTTGAAGAAGAATCATTGATTAACGTTCTTAATTAAAAATCATTAATTAGTTAAAACTATCTATACTAACATTAAATAGCATACTTTATACTTACGTATGTCTTTTGATTTTCATTTTTACGTTTTCCACATAAGTAATAACTAACAATAATATTATCGTTATCAATTCAATCTATACCAATCAAATATTTACCTTAATCCAGATCCAGTTATAAAAATAAAGTTTGTAAATATGAATATTCTTCTAGCTATCCTGAAACATATATATATCTATAATATTAAAATAAATTATTTATAAACAATATTTAATTGATGTAGAATATACTTCAGTGGATTTATGATGAGATGACAATGGTCCATCAAATTTAGCACTCCATGCTACCCTAAGAAATATACAATTTATTATTTATCCATGTCTCTATCATTACAAGATTCATATATATATATATATATATTAATGAAAGCAAAAAATTTAACTACATTGTATTTTTCTTTAGAGTTTCCCTGTATTTTGGAAGTTTCTAAAGAGTGTTTCATGTTTCATTATATATTAATTTTACCTTTGTATTGAAACATGTTTTAGAACCATTAATAAAGCGTTTTTGAACCATTAGTACTGTTTCTACATATATTCCTCTCATTTATATTCTATTATATTCAAGAATGAATCAATACTAATGATTTCATTTACAAACAAACTAACCTCAATCCAACAATGCGCGCATGCGTATGTTTAAAATCTAACATACTGTAGCAAGCGCGCATCGTTTATGTTTTGGAAACTGCTGATTGAGCTTTTAATATAGGAATATTTTTTTAAAATTTATAATGAATGAAATATGTAGAGGCTTATTGTTAAATAATTATTTTCTTATATTTTAAATAATTATAAACGATAGTTAATCAAATAATTTTAACATTAAAGAAAATAGTCGTGTTAGTAAAGTAATTTCTATAAAATATATTAAATGTCTTAATATGTTTAGTTTATTTTTTTTTAAATATAAAAACTATTTTTGAGATACAATTTACCTAATAACAACACTTTCACAGCAACAGTTTTAATAATGTTCGTTTTAAAGGATTAGATAACCATTTAAAAATATATTTCATTATAAATATTTTATTTTTTAAATATAATATTTTAATAAATGTATTAGTTTTTTGGCTTAAAAGTAAATATGTTGTTAAACTAAAATAATAATTTGAATAATAATTAAGTGTAATTCCATCTTTTTAAACCATTAATGGACTTAAAATATTCATTTAATATGTTATATCAGTATCTTGAATAGTTAAATATTAAATAATTTAGGTTTCAAGTAACAAAAAATTCACGGAAACATTTAAGAGTGGTTGTATATGGACAATTTTGTTAACTACTATAAATAATAACATTGTAATAAATTTCTTACATTTTCATGTATAATAATACACTAAATTTGATTTTAATTATAATCAGAATATTTAGGATATGTTTTTAATAAATTCTTTTAACATAAAAATACCATTTTTAACGATATATTTTAATGTATTTATTGATTGTAATATTTTATCACAAATCATGCTAGTATTATAATTGATAAGCAAATGTATTTTATGTTTGGATAGGCAACTGAAATCAACGAACAACTTTGTGTAAGACCAAAAAAAGATCACGTGATGCACAAATTTTAAAAAATAATTTGCATCAGAGAGTTGTTCAAGTTTGAATATAAAACCAAAAAGTGATAAGCCTGTGTAAAAAAATAATTATACCATTATTTCAATCAAAGAAATGAGTAGCTAAAAAAATGACGTCAAAAGCACTTAGATACTTTTTAGATAAGAAAAACTGACTATAAAATGAGAAATTCTAACTTATTTTATAGTTTTTGAATGTAATGTGAATATAACTATACATGAAATAGTTTATATGTAGATAATTTATTAGTGGATGAGTCAAGATTTTTTACCACGTAAATTTTAACGTAATCATTAAAAAATAATGTTACATGCAAAGAATTACATTGATACAGCCTTAAAATTAAACTTAATAAAAATAAAAGAATAACTTTAAACATAACAGAGGATCTATATGATGATAAGTATTGTCCAATAAAAAATAAGGCGGAGGTGAGGCTTTTGAATAAAAAAGTACATAAATAAATAACATTTTAAAATTTATATAATTATTTTATAAAAGAAATTTAAAATACTGTAGAATATATTATGGAATAAGCTATATTTGTAAACTAAAAATAGATTCACATTAATATATTAAGAAAAATTTTAAATTTTATAAAAGTATTGATAGTGTATTTAGAAATTAATAAAAATGACACCAAATAAACATTTAAATTGGAAATTCTATCACATTAATTCTAAATATTTGTAACATTAAAGGGAAAATATAATACCTTAAAAAGTGAAATTAATGAGTATTAATCCATTTTCTACACTAGAAAAGGTAACAATATCAATTTACATATTCTTTCTATTATAAATAAAGAATAAAAATGATTATAAGAGCATATATACGAAAAATCAATATAAATTGTTGTGCTGATAGTTATTATATTGACTTAATAAAAATATATACATAAAACTAGATAAAATATAAAATGACAGGCTAGTGAGATTATGTAGTTAATTTTTAAATAGAAATATATATATTTTTACGATATAATCATTAATTTTAATAAAATGTTTTTAATATTATATGTAAAAAACAACTTTATTTATATTGATAAATATTTATTTCATTATTTTTAAAGATTAAAGACTTATCAAGTGACTTGACGCAATTTGGTGATACTTTTTCTCAAAACTTCCCGTAAAAAATTCTATGTTTGTAATTACAAGCTCTATAAAAAAAGTTAATGTTATATTATTTAAATGTTATAGAAGGACCAATGTGGGAAAGAAAGTAGCTAATTTATTAACTACCCTTGTAATTATACGAATGACGGTCCTTAACACTAATACAATACCATATTATTAAATAAACTATGATAACATAAGATTTAAAATGAAATACAATGAATTCGGTTGAATGTTTATATAAAATAAATTAATTTTTTTCCATTAAATATATATATATACCCAGCTTATAGCAAAAATATTATGTTAAAATGATTCATTAACAAAGAGTTAAAAGTTGTAAATATTATTACAAAATTATATATTTTATAATAAATTGTGATTAGATAAAAAAATTATTCAATCAACTACATTATGTTAATATACATGAACCGATAACAAATGAGCAAAGACACCAATAGAGGATGAATAGATACACATCTTTACGAAGGTTGGACTAGATACATTAATTTTTATAGCAGAAAATACATTAGAAATGAATATTACATTGTCAATAATACTTTTTTTTTCCTTAAGGTCACCACTAAGATATATAATGCCATAAAACATTACTAAAATATTATGTTATAATATAAACAAGAACATGCATATATATGCATGTTGTAATAAAAAATTACATAACAATGACTTAATTGAAGCCATCAGTAAGTTAGAATTTTTTATAAAATGCCTGTGTTTTGAAGTCAGATTTAGTTGAAAGCTTTTTTTATGAATAATGGTATCGAAAAATGATAAAAATGGGATTGTAGCAAATAAAAATGTTGTTGATAAATAGTGTAAAGTAGTAAATTGGTCCCTCTATTATGAAATAATAGCATACCATTAAACAATTTAAATAAATTTTACCGTTAAAAATGCGTAGAGAAGTAAATTAACACTGAAAATTAATCCAAGTACTTTAAAAATCCATATATAATTGGATAAATTCTTCATCTCGTTATTACATAAATTCAAAATAGAAAATCTTTTCATTTGAAGTTTATATGCTTTATATTATATTTTTACATTATTAAAAATAAATAGTATGTTTATTATAGAAATTAAACTTACAAATATAAAATGATATAAAACATGTTACTATAAAAGCAGATTGGCCGTACAAATTATTCACACACGCACTAAATGTAAATTGACACAACGTTATTAGTTATAATTTTAACTACCTTATAGTTGGATAATCTTTGGCATTATTATCAAATGTAATCCCTATAAGAATACTTTATAGAATAGTAAAAATGAACATGAATTCATCATACGTGGAGATCATCCCAAAATACACTGTACCAATCAAATAATTTTCCTTAAATCTTATATCAAGCCATTCAGTTAAAATCTACACAATTTATAATATTATATACAGCCAAAATAATAGAATAAATCATATAATTGCAACCTTTTCTGAGGGTTGGTTTGAAGAGGTTAAATCATAATGATCAATCTTCAACTGATTTGATAATTTTTGAGGTGATTTATGGGAAGAAAGCAATCTACAAAATTTTATAAAATTAAAAATGATGTTTTATACATAGGTTTTATGCGCTTTTGAAATGTTGGTTTACATTCTTTGATTTTTTGGATGTTGCTTGTATGCCTCAAAAAATCCTTTTAATATTGACAAAAATAAACTCTAAATATTAATATTTTATATTACTGATAACTTTTTACTGTCTAGTTTAAGGCACGCAAATTTGAATACGATCATGTGACCGCCCCACGTACGAATTAACAAACCGATTTCGCACGAACATGGCAGTGGCATGACGTGTCTCTTTCGGTGTATATATGCAATCAAACCAAAGTGAATTTTATTGCGACTATTTCTTTTTAATTTTACTACATTATACTGGTTTAGTTATTATATTAAAATATTAAGATTAAGGCTTTAATTATTATTTAAAGTCATTAGCAGTTCTGTGGTTGTTTACGTTATAACTAAACTCTAGTTATAATGTTGTAATCTTTATAAATTTTTGGAATTTTATTAAAAGAATTTTTTATGTGAATTTGTGCAAAATTTCATAGTCTATCTTATTCATCAGTCGAGTCAGTAGATTTTTCAGTTACGCACAATGTTACTTGAAATATTTTCTAATATAATCAAGCATATATTAGTTCAAAGATTAATGTGTAGTGCGAATGTTTTTTAACTACAGAAGAATTGATTGCGTTACCAAGGTAACAAAATAGCAAAGAGTATTTTGGAGTGTGCATCGCGCACATTTCTTTACGTCGTTTTTAAAATGTTTTAATTTTATTGAATTGTCAATGCTTTCCATTATTAAATAATAATTTGAGTAATAAAAAATGGTTAAGTTTATTTAAAAACATACATATTGTATGTAATTTCAAAAATATATTGATATTGAATTATAATCCCTTTTTTTTGTAAAAAAAACAGGTAATATTTTTTATTTACGAAATATACAGTAAGGAATTTTTAAAATAATAAGTTTTATAGGTGTTCACAATAAATGATCCTGCGATAAATTTAATGTAATGGTTGGCGCACATTTGCATGTTAATTAAGGCTCTGGTACACTTCTACTAGTCATCAACTCATGAAACTTAAAAATTATAAGCTAAAATTAACATTCTTTAAGAAATAATACTAAAAACCATATTATTATTTGGATGCTATAAAGGTCATAGTAATTAGTTGAAATAGAACACAGTAGTTACCTGCTAAAATCAATAGACATCATTCATAAAAATAAACATCGGGATGGTAAACATATTTTTTATAATATATACAATATTTAAATTATATTATTGATAAGTTAATGTATTAAAATACATTAATGATGCTTTCTTAGTAATTTTTTTAAAAAATAGTTAAACAATTCACTATTGCAAACATAAAGAGTAAAGTGTACCAGTTTATAGTGGCATAGTTTTTCAATTTACATGCATCAAACGCCCTCTATTACTAACCAAAAACCATCTTTGTTTATTTATTTAGTTTTGATTAACAAAAGTGAATGAATTTAACTTATAGGTTATTGTAAATCGATAATTACAAAAAAAGCTATTACAAGCAAAAAATTATATTCGATGAATTTATTTTTTATTTGTTATTAATTATTTATACTTTTAAGGCTGCACAGAATAGTTGTCAGATGTGGTAGTGATATATCAATGAATATAGAGATATACACATTATTACCTTGGATAATGATGTGTGAACATACATACCAATGATAACAACTATCAGACACTAAAATGGTTAATTTTTTTATAGGTTGGCAAGGTATGAACATCTTTTACTTGTTTAAGTTTGTATGGCAATATATACTGATACTGTTTTGATTGATATACATGGTGCATGCACGGGTGTAGGGCTATAATCCCTCTAGCCACCTGATTAAATATACCATAATACAGTACGTTATAACACGTTTTCTTAATGATAAATGAAATTTATAAAGTGCTTTACAAATTAATGAGCTGAATAAACTAATCTTTTACATCGTTGAATCACCATTCCTTCGATAGGTAGAAAAGTACTACCTCATTATCCATTCTGACTTAAATAATGTAACAAACTAGCTTAATCCACATACCACTGTCAACGTTGACATATCACACATATATAAACTCACATGAGCGTCAAATAAATTGCTAACACAAAAAAAATATGAGTGGGAGAAAGATTGTTTATAATTATAAAAGAGAAAGGAAAAAATATTATTAACATATTAAAGCATGACATTTTTTTAATTAAACATATAAGAGCTTACTGGTTGTGCATCCACGATATATCATTTTAGATTTGAGCAATATCAAAGTAATAACAATCACGATTTCGCCAAATTCAGTATAAAATTCCAAAAAAAGTTATCATAAATAAAAACACTTCTAGTCACCTTAATATCATAAAACATATCGTTATGTGAAATAAAAATTATACTACAGCGCATAGATTTGAGTAAGAGTATAAATTAGAAGAAAATCTAAAAAATATATACTTTGGTATCATTTAACTATAGGCGTATAACTAGTTAAGTTGTTTGGCATTATTAGTGGAGATACAATGGGAATCAAAATAAATAGATTTACCATTGTTAGTCATCACCAGAAAGCTTCTAAAACAATTTCAAATAGCAAAATGACTATTAAACACATTATTATATAATTACAAGAATAGCTTCAACAATATCACCATTAACAGATTTAAGAGCAGCAATAGCTTGACCACGAGTACAGTTTGCTTGGTTAATGACCATTTCAATATCAGTTTCGTCTAGGTCACCAATATCCTCGTCCTCCTGAAATAAAAACATTTAATATATATAAAAAAATAAAATACTGGATGGTCAGTTTTTTTTGTCTGTGAAACATCACCTACAGGTGTCTCATTTGTGGAAGCGTCGGCGATTTGATTCTCATCAGACTTTTTTGTTTGAGGTGGAACAAGATTTGGCAATGATGGATTACCACTCTACATTTATATTATATTAAACATATTTTATAAATAATTACTTTAGCTTCACCAAACACTATATAAGTATTTGAAGTGGGGGATTTATATACTTCAGGAGATGCAATTGTGAAAAAGACATTCTTAGATCTTTTTAACAAAACTCGCTGGACACTCGGAACAGGAATAAGTCCAAACTTTAAAAGTGCTTTTTTGGCTTTTTTTTCTGCACGATTTGATTTGTGTTGCCCTGATGCTATTTCAGTATCTTTCATACGAGACAACATATCATCAACTTTACTTTCTAATTCTGACTGATCAACAACATCTAAAATTTGATTCCTGTAAAAATATGCTGTTCAAAAAAATTACCTTCAACTTTAGTTTCTTCATGGTTGGGCATAGTATCATGAACTAACTCACCCATTTTTTTCACGTTTACTAATCGGACCTAAACGTTTATCTTCGATGAGCTCGTAAATGCTGGAGATACTTGATTGTTGAAAATAGATTGATGTAATCTTTTATAAATAAATTTTTTACTATTATTTAATGGTACTATTTCTAGAATTAAGTATAATTTTATTGTTTAAGGTTTTAACTTCTTAGCAGTGTTTTACTGGATTATCTTAATTGTTTCGTATAAACAATTAATCGATAGTTTGAAATTATTTTGTTAAATTATACTAATAAAAATGTTATATATTTTAAATTTGGATATCAGTTTGTTTTAGCATGCTTTGAAAGTTTTTAAAATATACTTGTTAATACCTTGAGTCTAGTTTTAGGATATGTGCTATGAGTGATTTAATACCCCGCAATTAGCGGCTGTTATATATTAAGAACGAGGTTGTTACACAATGGTTGACCTATTTGATATTAACAAAGAAGACGCATTTTCGGTAATTTTAGCTTAACTAGGCAACCATTTATATATATTTTTTAAGGATTGTGACAGTTTTAACATATCGATGGTCCCTACTGAAATAGGAAATTTAAGTGATGTATTGACGTCTAGTTATGCATTCTTTTACTCGGACGTTGATGTACAAAAATATTCAAGTGTAAAATTTTATTATAATAATGATAGCGAATGGTTTATTTTATTATGTGAATTAGAATGTTGCTGTAAAATATTTAATGTGTATAGAGTGAAAAATATATTAGTTTTAAATTTCTATTAATTTTTAATTTATGTTTAAATAACAATGACAGTAATGAATAAATAAGACTACTTATTTGAATTAATACAGCTAATATTATATGTAAAAATTAGTTTAATTATAGACTATTCATTTTACCTTAATATTATGTATTATTATTTGTTTTTAGTTTTGTCATGATGCTAGATCATCATTATTTATTTTTCCAATGGTGTTTGAATGTTATAAAATATATTTAGGCTATTGAAGAAGATGCTAGTATGTTATTGACACATGCTTTCCATCAAACAACCAATAACGAAACAATAAATACAATGGTTTTTTCGGATAGTACTACTCCGGAAACACTGGATAAAGATATAGATGAACCAATAATCGATTCAAATTTTGTAGGACATAAAAATATTGACGATTTGAATACAGAAAATAGCAATGGTAGATATTTATTACCTATAGTCGAAGTACAGACTGTTGATAGAGGAAAACCTAAATTATTACAAAAAATGATTAAAAATGAAAAAAATTGTTTTAAATGTGAAGAAAAAGATGAATATGGTTGCAGTAGACAATATTTGAAGTTCAAAAATTGTGATATATGCAGCACAAAATCACCATTCTTTACGTGTTATAGACATTTAAATATGATTAACTGCTGTCGTCGTAATATTTTCCATTCACTCTTATATACAATGGGTGATGAAAACTCAAGAGATCTAGTTGTTGCTATAAATGAATATAATAATTCCATATCACGCATTATATCACTCCCATTAAAATCCAGTTTTGATAAAATAATATTTCAACCATTTGACTTAAATAAAAATTATCCTAATGGAATAACATTAAAAGACAAATGTAAACTTCTTTGGCGTAAAACCTATCACAAAAACAATACTCCTCCTCACCATGGCTATCTTTGTGACTGTATTGAAGAAAAAGTTGGTCGATGTCGAAAATTATTAAATTATCTGCTTAATGTTATAAAAAATTTAATGAAAATTTTTCCTGGATATAGACTACCTACTGAACCCATATTTGAGTCTAATGCTAACCCTTTTTCTTATGATATTTATCCACAACTATCCAAATTATACGCTAGATTATTTTCAGCTGTAAAAGATATCGATTTCATTGTGTCTTATTTGGAAACAAATTTTCATGCTATGCTACCACCAAGTCTTAAATCAAATTTTTTAAATTGTTTTCTATTGTTTGATAAATTAAAAACTTTTTCTACCTATCACACTATCTTAACCTGTAACAATGATGATTTTCGAAAAGATCATGGTAATTTTTATCTATTTATTTATGAGAATTTGTTGAATCATTATTTTAGAAATAAACAAACAACTATTTCAACATTATAATACTATTGATAAGTATGATACAAAAAATTTTCACTACTGCAAGCATTTCCCTACCAATGAGGAGCTAAATGAGCTACTAGAGTTAATTAATTCTATATATAATAATTTGTTGTTTGGACCTTTCATATTAAACTTTTGTATGCTTGTTTTTTGTAAGAAATTGTCTAATAGTCAGATATACGTAACTGGATTTGATTACAGTACAATTCCTAGCAATATTTGGGACCATCCTTTTCCTGAATTTTTTGAAAATATGGATTCCATTGTTGTATCTCTGGTTCCTTACTGCGTTGATCGATAGTTTACTGGATACATTTATCTAGTTTGAATTTATTATGATACTTTTTTTAACAAAAACATTTTTCCTGCTATTTAATAGTTAGAAATATCTGGGTGACATTTTTAAAAATTTTTTGTTAATACAAATTGTTTTTTATAGTATGTAAGAAAATTCAATTTAAATAATGGACTCCTTAGTTTCATACACAAAGTTATACTTTAAATAGTATATAAGTTAACTTCACTACATATAAAACTATAAAATATATTACTTACAAGCTATTGGCTATAACAATTTGCATAATACTTGATTTTGAATGCCTATGTATGCAATTTTTAGGTTGTTGGATGAGAGAATTTGCCACTACCAAAAATGTTTGATAGCACGCAAAATATGACCTAAATAAAAAAAATTTAGCAAGCATGTGATTTATTTACATGATTGAAATTGTTGTAGTTAATTTATGGTAGTTATACTGCTAATCCATTTTTATTAACAGATAAGTTTATTAGTTTTAAAAAATGAGCATTAAAACGTTAGTTATACTTTTTAAATAATTGTGCAATAAAAAAACCTGCTTAAAGAATAGTGTCAGTTGTTAATTATTAAAAATCCGCCATATATAGGAATATGCTTGTGTGATACACTTGCGCACGACACTGTTTAATTTTAAGTGAGTAGGTCTCAATAAAATATATTCACATGTTGCTATATTCAAATGAAATAAATTTATTCAAATGTTGATATTATTTTATAAAAGAAATTAGTATCTATCATCTTAATAGTAATTGGACTCTAAATGTCATCCATAAATACATTATTGCTTTGAATTGATTGTCAATGTCTCTTTTTACTATTTTAGAAAGAATTTTTTTATTGTTACCTCAATATAGCGCCAAATATGACTATAATGCAAAATAGTTTTTTGAATCGATTATTTTCGTATAGATCCGTTAATGTACGAGTTTTGGATGTGTGGAACGTTTTAGGCTAAGTCAATTTTTTAGTAATTTAAAATTTGTATAAAATTGTTGTTTTAATTTTTATCTTAAAATTACCTTTTACTTGTTTGTATTTTATCTTGGTGATGTGTTTTTAAACTATTTAATACTAGTTTGCATTATTGTATTGAGCAGGAAATTCTTTAATGATGAGTTACTTTCCATTTTTGATAATTCTACCTCTTAAACTAATTATTATTGTATATAGAATATATATCATTGGATATCAATTTAAAAAAACAATATTGGTTCGGCATGGGGAGTTGGTATAAATTATTGACTCTAGTGTATTCTATATTTTATTTAAAATCTTTATCATAAGCTTGAAATGAAACACTTTTCCATATTTCATATATATATGCTTATGTATATATACTACAATTACATATTTTTCGGTAATATTTAGTGATACTTTCATATTCGTTAAATTTAATTTATAAAAGCCTTTAAGTAGCTTCTAGTATAGTTTTTTAGTTATTTAATATTCGTAATGTACTGTTTTATAGAGAAGATAAATACTAATTGCTAACTTTCAAACTCACCTGATATATATGAAAATATATTTACAGCTATGGAAATCAATGCTAAAGAATAGTTTTGTAAAGAATATATATATATATATATAAATACACTTGTTATCTTTATAATGATAAGTAGTGCTCTTAACAAAATAAAAATGTTTATGCTTTTGTTATTTAAGAATTAGGTTATTTTCTACTGCTATTATAATGAGATGTCCACATATATTTTAAAATAAATTAAATTTAACTATATATAGTAAACTGGCTTTTACTTGTTAAATTAGTCATTATTTTTTAATAGGTAAGCCAACATCGCTTCTTAAAAAATCTTTCACTACGAAATGCTCATTGCGCATCTGCTAAGATCGTACTATATAATTGTGTATCATCAAAAAAAGTACTATCTAAACTTTTCAAGATTATTTAAAAGATAAAAATGTTAAAACTGTATTTTATAAAGTATTAAATAAATCTTACATATTTATTTTTTGATATCGATATAGTTTATTGCTTACTTGAATACTGAGCAACTGCATAATATTTTAATATTCTTAGCCATGGTTTATCATTTTAAAAGAAATAATTTTAAAAATTACTTTATTTTACTTATTCAAATATATTAAATAAGAAACAATGTGTATGGATTCCTTTAAATCATAAAAATAAAAATTCTAGTCTCAAAAGCGTTAACTAATACTTTTCACTTGATATATTTTAGTATAAATGACCGGCTATATTATTTTTTTTTAATTTTAACAAATATTTTTAGAAAAACATGATAATACATCATCACATCCATAAACAACTAGTATTACATTGTTAGTAATTTAAAAAAAAAGATAATAAAGAAACTTTATTTTATGCTCTAGCATAATTTATGACACATTTTTATAAAATATTAGTATAAATTTACCATTTTTTACTACTTTAATAGTTGATTTTATGTTAATCCCAACACACAACTGCCTGCTAGTTATATATAACATAGGACTGATAACTAAGGCAACATATTTATGTGTAAGATATAAAATGGATTAATAATGTGAAAAACAATGTTATTTATTTATATATAAAGGAATTGAACTCAAAAGTGTAAAATATGAAACCATTTGTTTTAAACAGTATTCACCTATAATTGGTAGTAAAAGAGTAAAAAATGATCAAAAAAACTCTATTATGTAAATTTTCAAAAATTTTTATTTCATAATACGAATCTTTATAATAAATCAGCAAAAGTTTAATGCTGTTGCGGCAATTCATGCTAAAATAAACTCAGGGCATGCGCGTGAAAGAAGAATAAGGCTACTGTTACGGCGTATCTGTTCCACTTATTTTCATGGGTTCTCACAAATCAAAAGATCATTCAAAATCACATAAAAGTAAAAGTAAATCATCTGAGAGCACAAATAAAAATAAGAGTGAAAAATATGAGACACAACCAGATGAAAACAACAAAATAAATGATCAGACTGATTCATTAATAACCAAGAAACAAGTATTATATTTATTAAATATATTTAAAAATAAATATTATATAAGCCATTATCTTTGGAAGAATTATTACAGAAACATGAAGATGAGAAAAAAGGGCAAGAGCGACCAAAATTTTTAACAAAAGAAGAACGTCAACAGCTTGCTTTAGAACGTAGAAAGGAAGAAGCAGAGAAGAAGAAACGATTATATGAGCAAACAAAGCAAAAAAGAGAAGAATTTTTAAAAAGAGCACAAATTGAAAGTATTACAGTGAATTTTTTAAACTCGTTGTCAAAGTAAATGTATTTAATACTTAGGTGGTAATTTAAGTGAAAATGAAGTATCATCGCACAATAATAATGGTAGTGGATATGGGTGGAAATCTGAAAGTTCTAAGAATAAGAGCGGTGCTATTGATGGGGATATTAATACAGATGTATTTTGTTCAAGTTAAGAATTTTGTTAAAAAATTTTATTTAGAAAATAAATATGGCTATGCTTAATGCAATAAAAGATAAATATCTCGGTTCAATAAAAAGAAAAAGGCGTTCTCGACATTATACAGAAAAAAAATTTGTTTTTGATTGGGAAGCTACGGAAGACACTTCGCATGATTATAATGATCTTTATAGTAATAAGCATCAAGTACAACTGTTTGGTAGAGGCCATATTGCTGGAATTGATATAAAAGTTCAAAAAAAAGAACTTTCTAAGTTCTATGAAGATCTTATGGATAGTAGACGTTCTGAGTTGGAAAAGCAACGTGAAAAGAAACGACTTAGAGAAGAACGAGCCAAGGCAAAAAAAGTTGCTCATAAAGAAAGGCATTGGTCTAAAAAACCACTTGAAGATATGACATCTAGAGATTGGCGTATTTTTAAAGAAGATTTTAGTATAGTAACCAAAGGTATACTATATGATAATAAAGTATTTATTCAATTATTAATTAATTTAATTTTTCAGGTGGTTCTGTTCCAAATCCTATTAGAAATTGGGAGGAATCAGGTCTTCCAAAAAAAATTATAAAAGTAGTACATTCATTGGGATATAAAGAACCTACTCCTATTCAAAAAATTGCTATACCAGTTGGTATGAGAAATCGTGATGTAATTGGGATAGCTGAGACTGGTAGCGGTAAAACTGCTGCATTTATTCTTCCACTTCTTGTTTGGATAATGGATCTTCCAAGAGTTGACCAGTATTATAATTTTTTCATTAATATTATAATCAATTATAGAATAACAGATGCTAGCCAAAGTCCATATGCTATTATTTTAGCTCCTACTAGAGAGTTAGCAACGCAGGTTTATTGATATGATAAAATAATAGATTATTATTGGAAAACTTATTCAAATATTTACAAATGTAGATTGAACAAGAAACTTTAAAATTTGCTAAGCCTTTAGGAATAAGAACGGTATCACTTGTTGGAGGAGTATGTTTATTATTTATACATGTCAATTGATTTTAAATAAATATTATGTAGATGTCCAAAGAAGAACAAGGTTTACAGTTGAGATTAGGATGTGAAGTATGTTATTAATTATTTATTGGGTACACAAAAACTTTCATTTAGATAATCATTGCAACACCTGGTCGTTTATTGGACGTTCTTGGTATGATAGAGAAAACAAATTATTCATTAGTATCTTTTTTTAGAGTCTCGCTATGTTATCTTATCCCAATGTTCTTATATTGTGTTGGATGAAGCTGATAGAATGATTGATATGGGATTTGAAGAAAGTTTACAAACAGTGTTAGATTATTTACCACTTTCTAATCTAAAACCTGATACTGAAGAGGCAGAAGATATAGATAAATTGATAATAAACGTTGGTAGTCGAGAAAAATATAGACAGGTATTTTTAAAGCTTATATTTCATAGTATAAGACTATTAAAATTTGATAACATATAGGTTTTATTATTAAATTATATAAGTTTATACACAAACCATTTAAATATTTGTTTATTTTACTCTATGATTGATATGATAGATATTATCCATATTAAAAACTTCTTTTTAATTGTTAAAAATTCTTCTTTACCATTATACAACATTTATAGAATAATTTTTAATAATTGTATACTAAATATGTATTATAGATTGCTATTTAGATATTTTATATAATAAAAAATAAGTTGTTTAGCTTATCAAATAAATTTATTGTTTCATAATTAATAATAGTTTTTAAATGAAATTTAGTACAAGAGTTTAGTTATTTTTAATTGTTTAGACATGCATGTTTACTGCAACAATGTCACCCGCTGTAGAACGACTTGCTCAAAAATATCTTAGGTAATATTTATTTTAATGTTCTGTTTTCATGTGTTATCAAGACGACCTGTTACCATATACATTGGAACTGTTGGTAAGCCTGTAGAAAGAGTGGAACAACGTGTCAGCATGGTTAGTGAATCTGGTAAAAAGTATGTGATCTAGTTATTTATTTTGCTACAAGATAAACTTTGACCCATCTCATTATAATTGTTTTATAGGAAATTATTACTAGAAATACTTGAATCGGAGCTTTATGAACCTCCAATTATTATATTTGTCAATCAGAAAAAAGGAGCGGACTTGTTAGCAAAGTCATTAGATAAAATTGGTGTAAATTATCCTCTTAATTATTTTTGATATTATTCATATAAATTTTTAAAGTTTGCAGCTGTTTCATTACATGGTGGAAAAAGTCAAGAACAACGGTATTATTTGTCACATTTTTAAGAAAATTTGTTGACCTTTTATTTTAGAGAAGCTTCGCTTCGTGAAGTAAAGAATGGTAGTAGAAACATTCTTGTAGCTACTGATGTTGCTAGTCGTGGTATTGATGTGAAGGATGTTTCTTTGGTGCTTAATTATGATGTACCGAAAACTATTGAAGATTATACTCATAGAGTTGGTAGAACAGGTCGTGCTGGGAAGAATGGTATTGCTATCACATTTTTAACACCTGATGACACCCATCTTTATTATGATCTGAGGCTAATGCTAATGCAAAGTCCTGCTAGTATCTGCCCTGTAGAGTTGCTAAATCATCCTGAGGCTCAACACAAACCAGGAACTATTGTACAAAAAAAACGCAAGGATGAAGTAGTTTTTACTGCATAAAATTTATAAATTTAATTGAAGGAGTAATTATCCTAGTTTTGGTTTGTTTGTTATATATTTCGATAGACATGCTTGTATATTTGTAATATTTAAAAATACTTTTCTGTGTTTGCACAAGCTAAAGAAATAGTTAAAATCATCTTTTATTTAAGATTTATATTGCAAAATTATTGGTTTAGTGCCTATCATTACTGTTAAAAAAATATTAAAATATGATATTTAAACTAAAAAATAGGATGTATTTTTTAATTTTTGGTCAATAGGGGGGGATTGCTAATATTATAGTAACGTGAATATCATAAATTTGTCTTCAAACAAATATGTAACTTACAAGTTTTTTATCTCACATTTTTAAAGTTATTTATGCATAAAAATATATGAGTTTAAAAATTAGGAATAGTTTTAGTTTACATCATTACGATTATAATAAAATTAAGCCATTATTTTAATAGATTTTGATAGTTTTTTTCTAGCATTCTTTTGTTCTCTTTTCTCTCTTTTAGCCTTTATATATATGGAAATTTATATGTGATTGGTTCATATAACAATGTTTACCTCTAACTTCATTTGTATACTTGGATTTGTAGTATTCATAATTTTTTCCTTTTCTTCTCTGACTTTCTGATCTTTTCGTTGCATAGCTTTCTATAACAAGAAAAAATGTATTAAAGCTTTAATAAACTATACTTCCACTCTTAGAATATGTTCTTTTCTCTTGACTCTTGCATTAATAGTTTCTCTGAATTTAGATAGTTTGGATTTCCCCTAATTATATAAAATTAAATAAGTTTACAAATAACATTGAACTGAACTTCTTTGCTTAATAGAAACTTGTTTTGCGATAGTTGTTTAACAAATTCGAAATATTGATTAAAAAAATTTGAAAGATCGACATTCTGTGGTTTGAATATTCCACTTGGAACTATAAAATCATGTTAAATATCCATGTAAAACAGATATATATTATGATACGATACATTGTAGTTCGATCACAATTTTTTTGGATTTTAAGCTGTTTTTTGTATCATCGTGTAATAAAAATGAAAATTCTTTTTCCATACTAACATAGAGAATATCATTTTAGAAAATAAACATTATCAAATGAAAGGAATATTTAACATCATTATACCTATCATACATGAGATCTGTAAACAATATAGAACCAATATATGAATAATACATATTAATCATTTTGCCAAACTAAAATATGACATTATTAATTTGATATTTTTATATAAAATGAGTTATAAATAGTATTTACCAGCTATTTATTTAAATATTAATAGTATTTAACCTAATATAAACATATTTATTAATAAAGTATAGATTGGTATATACTTGATAACCAAAATATAACAAATTTATTTTTTAAAATTTTTAAAAATAATGCACAAACGATGTATACATAATTTACTTGTAAATAAATAAAAAAATTCTAATATTTAGTAAATTAATATTATAATAAAATATGAAAAAAAATTAAATATAGCATTATTCTATCGAATTCTATTTAAACATTTTATTAGAGATATACAGAATGTTTTGCTATTGAAGCATAAAATTCATTTAATTCTGAAGCAACATGAAAATTATCTGAATAATTTTGGTTTTCCAAAATAATATCATTTGATCTGTCTTTGCACAGTTTCATCTATGTAATGTGTCACTATTTTAATAAACAATATGTGGTTACATGATTCACAATATCTTCATTTTTAAATAAAATTTGTTTGTTTCCCATAATAAGAATAGGTATTTCTACATCATCATTTATATAGGTTGTTAATTTCTTCATTAATTTATCATTTAAGATTTCATTAGTATAAATAAAAAATCTACTAAGCTATCTTTGAAATGTTTATTCGATAAAAAATTCGTAATCAATGATAAAACTGATTGCCGTGGTAGTAACTAAATTAGTTAAAAATATATACAACAAAATACATAAAAATAGCATATACGTTTAATTCACATAAAAAACCTTTACAAATTTCACTTCCAGTACACCATAAAATGTATTTATTTTCATTAATCTGCATAAATTTTGTTGATTTTAAATTAGTGTCACCTATATCATGTAACATTTTGTATTATTTATTCAACCAAAGTTAATATGTAGAGAATACCACAATAATCAAAATATTCCTGAATAAGATTCCTATTTTTCAACACCCTTATTTTTTACAAAATAAAATACAAAATATATACAGTAATATAAATATTACCATTCTTTAGCTATTGCAGTATTCACATTCAATCCAATACAGTATATAACCAATGACAGTATACAAAGTAAAATAATTGAAAATTCAATTTTATATTGTGGTAGCTTATCCAATGAAATGTTCTATTATGCATAATAATTAGTCAGTAGATAAATACTAAATTTTCTATGTATGTATGTATGTGTGATTATACGATACCAATTTTGATACTGATTTTTTCATCTCTCTTATTTTAAGCTTATCTTTAGAATTATCTTCAATTTTAATATTTTGATAATTCAAAAATATTTCTTATATAACTCAATTGTAATTACCATCTCTAATCGTTCTCCCTTGACCACTATCAATTATTTCAATGTCCATATCATCATCAATATCATCATCAACTTGAATTTGAAATGTTTTAATGAATGAAAAGTTTGATGTAACTATTATTAGAAACAATAATGAAATAACAACTTCTCGTCTGCCCAATCTCATCTTATATCTCTCGTGCATTGCGCACGCAACAAGAACACGTCTGTGGTATTATGGCGGTCTTTATTAAATTTTTTAAATTGTTACCTTTAATATAAAATTCTCTATGTATATCTACACAAATTAAATTGATTTACTACTTTTTTGAGGATTTTCATTATGAATATAATTGGTCTATAAATATAGCTGTGCTACTAAACATCATATCTTAATGTAATATAAAGCTGCTTTATTTTATGTAGAATCTAATTTAAACTATATCTATTTACTAATTAAAACTATTTCTGATATTTTTATTGTATAGTTAAATGATTGAAAAAGTTTCCATGCTAATATCCAAGCTTTTAAATTATTCGATGACTTGTGGGATGCCATAGAAAATAATCTATATGATTTTTTAAAAAGTAAATACTTTTTTTCGAAATTTTGGTGTAATAATATAATTTCAACTTAATGATAAAAAATTTTTGTTATACAATTTTAGCGTTATATACAAAAACAATGGTACTACAATGAATAATTGGGTAACTATATTAAAATGTAGTTACAAATCAGATTTAGTGGTAAAAAAAATTCATTGTTTACTATTTAACGGTGTCACAATAAAAGTATTGATTTATCGTATTATAGAAATACTATTAAGATTTCAGTATGTAATTTAGATGTTAATTTTTTCGATTGTAAATGGAATGAGTCACATTCAAACACTACAGGATTTAATGTTTGCATTAAAGAAATTTGCAATTGTATTAACTGAAAATAATACTGAGCAGTATGAGTAATAGATTACTGTTATTTTAATAATAGGAAGTAAAGCCTTGCCACAATAATTCTATGGAATGTCTAACAATTAAGACATTTATACGAGAACGATCCTGCAGCTTATAGCTCCAAGATTTATTGCATAGTAAAGTTTATTGTTTAGTTAAGCAACTATTTACCTAGGTAGGAATATCGTTTTTGTGTAAATATGAACTTTTTAATAATAAGCTTCAATTAATGTACCACGTCTATAACTACCTACTATTGACCTAACGCATTATTTATTTTTAAAATATCACCCTATTCAAAAAAAAAATTTAATAAGATTATTTAAAGAATACATATGAAATAAAAAAAATCGTGTTTAGATTGCACGAAATGAATTGACTGTAAAATTTTCATTTTCAATAAAATTATTACTACATTTATAATCATAATGGGAAAATCATAGAAATACTGATTATATCTACATATTTATAATAAGAATTTATAAAAACATGTGTATGAATAAATAATCGTTTCTTTTAAGTTAGAAGTATGTTGATCATTTTTGTAGAACAATATAATGATAGATACAAACATAAAGCCAGAATAGGTATTTTTATTTAATGATTTATACGAATATATATTTAAAATTTTATCAAAACAGTTATAATAATAACTTTATGATGGATAGATAACCCATTATTATGTAACAGAACGCACTTCAGTACAACTAGGGCCTATTTCTTTATATTCAGTTGGGGAAATCCATAGTTGTTGAAATGATCCCTAAAAGTATTAAAATATGATCAGTAACTATTAATCTAATAAATAATTACCAGACTAGACAGGATGGATCCACCAATCCAAGCACTAAATCTTTTTTCAAGGGAAGAATTTGGAGTAAGAACTTTAATTTTTGTTGTCTATAAGAATTTATGCGTATTAACATTTAATAATAGTATTGAACGAGTGTGAATAAATAAGTTATCGTAGAAAACATACCGGGGACATGATTGAAATTAATTCATTGTAAATACGATCACTCATACCAGTAATACAAGAGCATCCACCACATACAATAATGTTATTTAGGAGTGCCTTTACAAGAAATAAACATAACTAGTATGGTTAAATTATAATTACAGGTTTCAAATCCACATCACACTTATCTACAACATCAATTATGGCTGCCTGAAGTGATTTTATAGGTGAAATGTTCTCATGCTTCTACAAAAGTGGTCAAAAAAAATATAAAAATGTGTGGCAGTTTAAATAATAAATTTACTTGTAAATTTTCACTAAAATATAACTCTGGAATTTTGTATGCATAGTATTCGTCGTGAAAGTTTGTTGTAAGATTAAATCGATAACCAGTGGGAAATTGATATTCGGTAAAATTTCCAGTAAATGGCCTTTCAACGCTTAATGGATTTTATATGAAGATTTTATAAAAAGAACTCATAACTAACATATCATCTATGTTGCTATCAGAAACTTTAAGTGTATGTTGTTGGAAGTCTTGAATTAGTTTCAACCGATGATATTGTATCCAATTGGGATCGATATTGTCTAGATCACTTTTCAATGTATATAAAGGTGGTTCTTCAAGATTTCTTCTTTGCTAAAAACAATACCTTTATTGCTTCTGATACAATTATATTAAGACATACACTAATTTTTAAACATGGCAAAGGTACTAAATCAATTTTAAATTTTTTTTCTAAAATATCTTGAACTTTTGTTGATATGAGTGAACCGTTAATGGAAATAGTAGTTGAAGCCTTTGTCAAACAGTAACCATCAGTAACAGGACATATAGAAGTTGAACTATGACCCATGTCAACAATAAGAGATGTCGTACGACCACTAGAAAATGATGATAACACTGGTGACTTACATATACTCATTGCTGCTGCACCAAACTTTTCAAATATCAATTCTGTAAGTTTTTCTCGATTTATTTTCAGATTATTCTAATTTGAGAAAAAACATAAATCGAACAAAATATTTGCATTTATGTTAACAATCATAGTAATAATAATACAAATGGCTCAGTAAATAGAACAGGATGATCACTTGCAATAGTGGATAATCGGTCACTATATATATAGTTTAACATTTCTTCAACTACATCCATGTTGTAACCTTGAATCATTTTATTAATATAACAAAAAAATATATAATAATATATATGTACAATGATCTTCTCCAATAAGCTTCTTAAATTCTATATTAGAACGTATTTGAAAAATATTTTTATCTGCCACACAGTAAGCTTTGTTTACTATAATATATTAAACAAAAAATTTAAATCTTTCATTAAATAGCATAGTCATTCTACCATTTTTACAACTATTGATTTGGCCTTTTTCTACATCATCATCTACACTTTTATCCATATGTTCCTCTTTGATAGTGTTAAAGCCAGCACATGAAGCTAAATCAGCCTTAAATATATAATTCGATTTAGAATTGAATAGCAATTATAAAATTACGATAGGATATTCCTGCCCAGCATAACCACATCTTGTTGTGTTTGAACCAAAGTCAATTACTATCGCTCCCACATCATCTAATATAGTCAACTATAATGTAAAAAAATCATTATAACTAAGCATCACCTCCACAGCAGGCTGAATTGGACATTATGATTTGACGCGCCTGTGCACGTACGAAAACAAGCGATCTCTAGGGGTTGGTGACGTGATTTATTTTGCTGTATAGTCGTTTAAATCAAATCTTTTAATCTTTTCATAAGAATAAAATAAAATTATTTTATTTAAAATGAAAAATATTTGATAGTTTCTTACATTTACGATAGACAAATTCATTTTGTTTCACATATCAACACAACACTATTAAGACTGTGTGTTATTACAGCGTTTTATAATATAAAGAAGTACATTGGTGTGCCTTGTGTACAAAAATAGCATATTAGGCTGTTAACATTACTTTCCTGGGGTTTGCGTTTGTTTACGCTGATATACAATAAAGATAATCGAAGATACGTGATCATATGACGTTTAGTTTTCTAGTTTATTATCACAAGGTGCCAAACTTGTTACTTATTTCACACCACAAAATATCTAAATATCATAAAAATGTGGCTTGAATACCCTTTTAAACTACAAGAATAACCTTCCGGTACAAATAAAAGACCATTTAAAAAAAATTGGGCAGCTTATTAATCTACAAAAAGAGATACAATCATAAAAAATATGAATCTTTCTAGAAATTAAGATCACTGTTTTCAAATTAACGTGGATAATAAGAAGAGTATATTACAATGTGCTTGCTATCTACGTTAAATTTAATTTAATGTATATAGATTTCATACCAGATTCCTAATTTTCATTAAGATTTAAATACAATTAATATGCAGCAACTTATAATTCCTTACATGAGTTTTTTAAAAATTTTCTATGCAGAATTTCACCATATAAACTAGCTAAAATTTGTTCATTTGATATAAGATTACTTGAGAATTAAATTATGTAAATAAATTGTAACCTATTAGATAAAAGTGCTACTATGGCAACAAGGGTGAAAGATAGGTAAACCGATAATACACCAAGGGTTGTTCTTATCTAGTTATACAGAAATATTTCTTTTGGTTATTTTTTACATTATCTAACAAATTAGATATTTATTAATTTACATAGAATCGAAACTATAGCCAATAGAAGGTAGTATCAAGATACAATGGACTTTTTTACGGAATAATTTTTAAAGGTTAATACTTTTATGATTTTATCGAATAATTTTTTAAATATTTTGTAATGTATTAGTAAAAGGTTATATACTCATATCAAGTTTATTACAATTTATGCTGTTAAATATATAGATAGTATTGTTGATATACAGCAAAACGTATATTTCATTATATCAATCACTACTTTTCTATGTGAAAATACACTCATTAATCAACTTTTAAAGATACTTAAATAAGGTTTTATACTTATTCTTTTTATCCATATTTAATGCTAATTAAGTAGTTGGATTCAGAATGATCAGAATTTTCTTATTTAATAAGTATGAAATAAAATACCCTTTTTTAAAAAAGATAAGAATATCACCAAGCTAATGGAACAAAAGTATATAAAAAATTTTTTAAACAAAAATATCTGTTTATCCTTTAATTCTCAAAAGAAATTATTTTATCATTTATATAATGGTTTTTATAATAAATTTGAATGTAGACATAACAATTCATAATAGAAGCCTATTGTAAGTAATTTAGTGTGATTCATTACAAATTTCGATTATTACAGAAAATTAATGACATTAATATGAGGCAGCTGGTCTAAAGGAAGCTATATCATGCACAGTATGACGTTTGGGGTTACCTTTATTAACAAAATTATATATTACAATTGAAACAATAAGTCAAAAAACAGAGCCTAATATATTTTAAAATTAGTGGAGACGACAAAAATTCTAAAAATTCACACAATAATACAATAAACGATCTAAATAGTTTTAAATTAAAAAGATAAACTTGATTTTTTATACACAGCAAAAAAAATTGGACACCTCACGAGTAAACAAAGTTAAATTGCTATTTAAGGATCCTTTTTATCATAGATTCTCATATGAATGTTAAAATTTATAAAAGCGTTAAATATTTTTAAAATAAAACAAATTTATCACAACGGTACACCGCAAAGTAACCACATAAGACTGATATTATAATTCGATGATTATCGACAATCTACGATCATAAACAGATCTACACTTAAGAACTGATTTGATGTGGGATCGTATTTGTTGACTGAAACATTTGATATATATATATATTAAAAATTTAAAGAAGACCTTATATCTTATAGAAAAATTTTAATAAAGTAAGAATTAAAACGTAGTAATATTGTTTTGTCAACTAAAAAATTTTTTCTATTAATTGACTGAAGAAGCCTCCACTGATATTGATTTAGTTGTTTTTTTACTTAAATCACTAATAAAGCTATAATTTCTTCTCCTTTTGTGTTTGAAATTTAAAAGTTACTATAATTTATCTTGTAAAGGACTAAATATCATAATCTTGATTATCACATTCAACTACGTCGTGAATATATTTAACTTTTGTTTTGAATGTTTGTATATTAATAGATTTAATAATGAATGAGAATTAGTATTTAATAATTTATATACAATAAAGAACAGCCATATAGTTATTTAATGGATATGGATCTTAAATCGACCAATAATAACAATCTAAATTATAATTTTATCGATATTTATAAATTATTTTTTATTGAAGTTTAACAGTATTGTATATGATTCAATTTAAAAAAAACCTAGATATATATTCTAATTGATGGAAGTTAGCCGTTTTAATGGCATGAACTATTGAAAAATGTTGTATTTTGGTGATATTTGAGTTGGAATGATGTTAATAAAGTAATTTAATATTATTTTCTGCTAAAATTATCCAATTTATAGTATATGTAAAAATTTTTTAAAGTAAATACATAGACTATATAACTAGAATGATCTAGTCCAACAATTATAGCGGTAATGAAATCATACATTTCGCAATGATGACAAAGTGCTTAATTGAACAAATTTGAGACACATCTATCTATAACGCTAATCCAATACATGTTTTTATAAATAAAAATAATGAAACTTTTATAATTACGAAATTATGAAAGATATCGTAATTAAATGCTATTGCATATTTAATATCAAATGTATCAAAAGTATTGTGCTTGACAAAAGAATGTTTCGATAGCAACAAAATAATTTATAGAAGAATAATAGTCTAAAAGGAGAAATTTTGTTGCAATTTAAATATTTTTGTAACTATTTATCAAAACTGTATATACTTTTAATTGTTATTATCATTGCTAAATTCAATCAAAACTATTAACTTAAATAAAATTTTGCTTTTTCAAGTTAAAATAACATGCATTCCATAACGGTAGATGGATGATAAAAAGCAACCCATCGTAAATGTGGTACGCATGCGCAACAGATGAAACGTCAGTTGTTCCATGTGGCAATTTAAAGTGTGTGGTCACTTGAGGGAGTTTATTGAATCAAAAAACTGTATTTAACTTTAATCTAATGAGATAGAATATATTATCTTATATTTAATAGACAGAAAGATAGTTTATTCCAATCAGCAAGAACGTTGGAGGAATAAAACCATCTTTCATGATTTATAACATAAATACCAAAAACTAGATGAATCTAATAAGATAATTAGAAATAAGTTTTGATGTTTTTAACGAAAATTTCTAAATAATTTTCATTTGGTGCAGTTTTTTTCTCCTATACAGTCAAATAGTGGAGTCAATTAAAGATTAGTGAGGTTCGCGTAGATCAGAAATAAGAGTGTAACGTTAAAATATTTAGTTAAAATTGATTAAAAGCAGCAATAACTATACAGAATTTTTTTAATTATGGTATTTGACATGTAAAGTTTATGTTAAATTAATATTTTTCAACTACATCTTTCCTTCAAGTTGGTTTGTGTTTGTATTTATTTGACGTAACTATTGCTTGTTCTAATTTTTTATGTTGAATTTAGTTTTTTTAATTAAAAAATATAGTTTTTATGTTTCTGTATGAAATATAAATTTGGTTGGTTAATCACTATGCTATGAATGGAAAATGTATGAAGGTTTGGTTGATCTATAATACACATCATGTGATACTGTCCATAGTTAGTTGAAAACGATTTTTGAACGTATAAAAAACACTCTGTAATTAATTTTATTATTAATCATGGTATAGATGTTTTAATTAATCAACACTCGTTCATAATAGTATCTTTTTGTGTTTGTTTCATCAATGATTTTAAATGTGAAGGTAAAATTAATCATAAAAAAAGTATGAAATTCATTTTCTAAATATTATATTTCTTAATTTTCAGACAGAGAAAACATTAACTTATTTTTCACAAAAAATCAAATGGTTCCATTTAGGATCGTAACTTATTAAAAGTCTATCTTGGAAATATACTTATATAGTAATATTATTCAGTATATTTATATTTAAAGTTTACATAAAAAACATTGAAGCGTTTAAAATTGTCAATACTTTCATATAAAAATTTGACTGCACTTATTCTGGAAATATACACACTTGTTTCATAATTTCTTAAGTATATTGGCTTATTTTTACACTTCATATTTTTGTCTATATCTTAATTGTATCAATTGCAACCATAAAATATCTCTATTATGTTCCTTAGATGCTAAAAAGTAACAATAGTACATACATGGCTTCTAAATACAACACAAACATTAAATTTGTGTTAGCATTTAAAAAGAATTTAGGATTGTTGTTATATATAGTCAATAGTAAGGTATCTCACTATAATAATAAAAATGATCTTTTATTGGCTTCACTAATAAACACATTTATCTATAACAATTTTTTTCACAAAAATAAAACTAATCTTTCAAGGTATTTTACACTTGATTAAAATAATTTTAAACTTATGATAAATAGGTAGCTATTATGTTGTTTTGAGTAGAACATAGTGAAAAAGATATCTAAAATATGGTATTCGAGATAATTCATCAGGCGGCAAAGCAATTTCCCGCTTAAAATTTAATCTCTTAATTGTTTCATCTAGTAACAATTCTTCTTAAATACAAGTGACTGTATAAATAATGGTTTTATAGACAAAAATAGTTTATAAACTTTCATGTAGTTATTAGTTGTAGAACAAATTGAAATATTTTAGTAAATCTAAATTAAGATGACAAAACGTATAATATTTAACCATCTACAAGATTAATCAGCACGTGATAATTATCTTTCGAATGACTTCTTAATGCTTCAAGGATAATTTTTTTATGAATAAACGCTTTGATATATTAAATATGATGTTTTGTTAATTTATATATGCTCTAAATATCTTAACTACTCTCATAAGTTATTGCCTAGAGAAATTGTATAATTTAAAAGTATAATTTATTTGATCGAAGATTAATGTTCGGTTAAAGTTGGAAAAAGAACTTCCCATAGCAAATTCTCTAAATTAAATATGAAAATAGTGGTTAAAAAATTTCTAAATTAAATTTTGAATTTAATTATAATAATTGAAAAGAATATTAAATCTAAATAAAAGATATGATAAAATAAATATTGAGTGTTATATATCTAGGAACTCTTAGCAGAGAATGGCTTATTCCCGCTAATCTACTACGCGTGAGCAGCTAATTGTTGGTAGTGGTGGTGATGTTTGAAGCAAAGTTATCGGATGGTAGTATTTTGAGAAAAATTATAGAAGCAATAAAAGATATTGTAAATGAAGCCAACTTTGAGTGTACATCAACTGGTATCTATGCACAAGCAATGGATACCAGCCATGTAAGTTTAGTATCATTGGAGCTTTCATCAGAGATGTTTTGTGAGTATCGATGTGATAGAAATATTGTCATTGGTATTAATATACCAGAGTAATATTGTTAGAATTGATTAATATAATATTTATATTGTGCGATAGTATGCTAAAAGTTTTACGTTGTGCAAATGTTACAGATTCAGTAGCCATGAAATGCCAAGATGATGGTGACATTTTAACATTTACACTTAGTTCAAAAGGTATAAATCTACTTTTAAATTATGACATTTTGAAACGAACATTTAGAGGGTGATAAAGTCTCAACATTTTCGTCTAAATTAATGAATATAGACACCGAATCACTTGTTATCCCTGTATTTTAAATTAAATTTTCAATAATGGCTTATGTAGCATTGTTAAATTAGAAACTAGAAAGTGAAACTGTTGTAACACTTCCATCTCAACGATTTGCTGATATTGTAAAAGATATTAGTCAATTTAGTGAATCAAGTATTTATATATGATATTTTTATAATTTTTATTTGAAATAAATATAAGTGGTCATTTCCACCTCAAAAGGAATGGTTAATTTTATTGCAAAGGATAACGTTACACATGGAGAAATTTGTCTTATATCTAACGATGAAATACCTAGTGAAAGTGTTAAAATAGAACATACTGCCTGTGTTAAGCAAAAATTTTCTGTTAGATTTCTTAATTTATTTGCCAAAGTAATAAAGGCTAATAGTTGAATTAATTTATCACGTTGTATAGTCGCATGGTTTGAGTAGTAACGTGAGATTACTATTACAAAATGAACTTCCAGTATGTGTGGAGTATAACATAGAACCGAATAGCTCTCTCAAGTATTACATAATTAGGAATGTATTAAATTTTATTCATTATAGGTTTTATCTCGCTCCTGGTTTTAATGATGATGAAAATGAAGATGATTCAAAGAAATGAATGACATTATTTCATATAATGGGTGAATTGCTAACATGATTATTTTAATTAATGTTTAATTCTATGTTGTACACATATTGTAATTCTTTGTAAAATTTATTTCTATATAGTAAAAAAGTAATTTAAATTAAAATAATAGCAAAATATTCTTACTACAAATTTATTTGTTACAGTATCATCCTATTAATTAGAGATAAAGCAAACTTCTTTTTCCTTATCTAAATTGACTGATTATTTATGTGAAGTATCTATAAGTTCATATAAAATTTTTTAAATAACACTATTACCTTTTTATTATTTATGGATGCTCTTTGCAGTAATAGTTATATTTAATATATCATGGTTAACTATAACCCTTTTTCTAGATTAAATTATAAAATATTAAAAATCATAAATTGCTTAGTTATTTTTGATTTACACCTATTACGTTATTAAATTGTTATCTTCCACGTAATTGTATTTAAAATTGTATCAGGGAGTAGAAAATAATTCTTTAAAGTGTATTCTTATCTTATGTTTGTTTAGATGAAATTATTTAGTTAGTTAAAAGACTGTTATTATGTATGCATCTTAGTGTGTGTGCCGCTAATGTATAGTGAACCTTTACCTGATGAGAACATTTGTCTAAAACAAGCTTTATATGATTGGAAGAACTAGCATGACTGAAGGTGTGGGAATTTTTTGATATTCTTGCAATATGCAAACTATTATCAAAGTAATTTTTTTGTTAAATTCATTATAAACTTTTCTATGATATAATAAGGTTTTATTGGCATGTTTATATTTATGTATGATCTTGTCATCGTAAATGATCAGTCTTTTAATTTTACATCAATATGGTGTACTTTAAGATTTTTAAATGAACTTTAACTATTGAATTTTATCGATTTCTATTAACCTACATTTTATAATAAATGATTAAACATCCATAAGCAAAAATATTTTTATACTTTTTTCAAGTTGCTAGTCAACCTTATCATAAAAATCGATTATCATTAGTAAAAAGTATAAATTAATTTTTAAAGGTTTTAAAATTGATTTAGTGAAGGAACACCTAAACAAATCTATGTATTTAAATATTTTATATAAAACGATTTAGTTATCGACGCTTTATGGACTTATTTGTTATTTTCATATTAAATTTACGTTTTTTATAGACTATATTTCATACTGCATGATTGTTTTCCTATGAAATCTGAACTGTTTATATGTAATCGGTGCATATCTTTTTTTAAATTACACGATGGTGCATTTTTTATAACTTGTTTAGTTGAAGTTTTTCGGCTAGTCATGCCCATGTCAATATTGCTTTAGGAACCAGAGTGTCGTCATAATGCGAGTTAATTTTATGCAATCGCCCGTAGATTTATGGCACCATAAAAACTCATTTTATGTAAATACCATTTCGATCATACATTATTTCGACATAAAATTCGTCTAAAAGATTCTTTGATGCAAGTGGTAAGTTAGGAACGTATATTACATGTTCTTGTACCTTGGTATTTAGTATCCAATTTCTATTGTTTAACCACAAGTAAGCCATAAATCAAAAATATATAACCACAAATCTCTCATTAGAACTAAGATAGGTAGTACTGAAACCCTAGAAACAGTGATCAGATCATAGCGATAATCAATGTTATCTATATACTGCTAGCCTTGTTCTTTACTAGTTGCTATTTTTTTGAGTGTTTTCTTGTATATGTTAGTAGTTTATGGTAGATTTTTTCTTTTTTTTTTAATTAGAAATAGTTATATTTTAATGAAAATATTTTTAAAATTTATAAATATAACATGTATACTTTATTTTTGTAAAAGTTTAGTCACAAAATTACGTTGACTATGGACAGTGTAATAACATCTCACATATCAGTTATTACCTCAAATTTTATAATTTTCTTACATATCGTGTAATTTTTTATAACAAAAATGGATTCCAATATCTTTATTTTTAATAACTTTTGTTTTATATAACATTCTAAATTTATCTTTTAAAATCCCTTAAAGATATAATTTTATTATTAATATATATTTTAAACTATAACAATAAAAATTTATTTTTAAAAAACTTAAATAATTGTGTCGCATTTATTTTTTAAGTTTCTATATTATAATACACTATCAAATAGAATAAATTATTAAAAATTAAATAGTTATAATTGATATCTGAACCTAAAATTGTTAAAAATCTAAAATTTAGAATTATAAGAAATATAAATGCTTATTTTTAGTTTTTTAAAACGATATTAAAATTTAGTTATAAACGGGTTTTGATGCAATAAAATCATCTAATTCATAGATACAAAGCATATCAATCTATTATAACGAAAAATACTCTACAATACTAACTTCAACTCATTAAATTATGATAAAAATCTGTTATTTAATAATTATTAAAATTTCTCAACACTTTACAACTCACATTGATTCGTGAAAAAAATATACTACGATCAGTACCGATTATTTATTCCAGTATATAATTCAGCAAAAAATACCATTGCATACTTATATTTTATGTATTGTAAATAATATTTCACTATTTTTCATATAAAAAATTAATATTATTTATATAATTAAAGAATATGTTTATTTTTTTTATCATTTCATAATGATACATATACTTTATTTATCACGTGGTAATTCAAATGATGAAACTATCGAGCATTACTTGGATGACACGTTATTTATAATTTTATGTTAAACAACTTTCTAGCTATTTTTATTTCTATATCTTTAAATGATAAAAATCTGTATTATATAATTAATTTGATAAAAGTAATATGGATCAGAAGCAATTTATTTTCTCATTTTGCATCCACTGTAATGAGTAACTCATGTCAATCATTGCTAACGTCAAAGGTACGTTACTATATTAAATGATGTTACTGATAGAGAGTATGAATGTTTTTCTATGAATTTAATAATTCGATATGTGTGAAAAGTAAATTTTCTAAATTGGTTATAGTGTATGAAATGACGTATGTAGTCTGTTTTTATCATGAACATGCTATTAATTATATTTTTCTCTTTATGCTAATATTAAAGAATAATATATTTGAATAACTATTTTAAAAATAATTTTAATGATGAATAGTAAAAAAATTGTTATTATTTTGTATAATAACTGAGATTAAAAAAGAAAATAAACAACAAATGAAATAAGCTTTATAAGACAAATAATATACATTTCTTTACGAATTATTAATTTCTACATAATCAATGGTATATATCAATACATAAAAAGAATACAGAATTATTTTAATAAAATAAATGTTTATTATTATAAACTACAATACACAAATCAAAAGTAATAAGCACCATTATATTAATATGTTAGTCAATGTCGAAATGTTACCTTATTTTCCTAAAGAGTTGTTTCTTCTTGTACCATTTATCTTCTTTTGCTAATTTTTATATCTATAATATTATTATAAAATAATGTAAATTAATTTTTTTATATTTAAAAAAAAGTCTATATTAAATATTAGTTTAAATTAGATTTTCTATATACAAATACCATCTGTTTAAGCATAAATTAAGTAATTTTCTATTCTCTTTTAATTTTTCAATCCTAATAAATTTTGAATGACTATATTTTTGTATATTAAAATGACTAATAGAGGGGAACTAACCATATAAAGAATGTAGCTTTGTATATGCAATAAAGAAACTAACTAATGGTGAGATATTACTCTGCAATAATTTTCAATATTGTATCCGTCCTACTTTTACGATGTTATATCTCATTTTTTGGTTCAAAATTTATATTAAAAGTAAAAAATTAATTTATTTGTTTACCTACTAACTTAATAAAAACGTGATTGAAAAATTAAATGTCACTGTCACAATTCACGTGCAACCATGCTCCGTGCATGCGCGTAATCTGGTAATAAATCGATTTTTTTTGAATGCCAACCAACTATGAAGTAGAACTATATTAAATAGGATGATAATTTATGAGATATTTTAATAGTTTTCAAACCTATACGGAACAGTATATCGTGGTGGAAACTTGCTATTCACAAGTGATGACAAATTGATAAGTCCTGTGGGTAATCGTGTTGGATTGTTTGATCTGAAAAAGTAATTAGAACAATAAAAAAATTATTTGTATTTAAATTTTTAGATATCAGTCTTATACGCTTCAAACTGAAGCAAGAAAAAATATTATTTGTGCTGCGGTTTCACCAGATGATCGCTTATTGTTGACTGTAGATGAAGGTATGCTTTTTTGCAACATATAGACTTAAATTATTAATATAGATGCCCAATGCATTGCATCAAGCCTTTTAACATATAAGCAAATTCATTACTTTCGTTTCAAGCATCCAGTAAAATGTATTTCATTTTCTCATAACGGAAAGTACACCGATATATGTCAATTATGATAGATATATAATGTTTAAGGTATTTTGCGGCTGGTGTTGGACGTAAAATTGATATTTATGAAACTCCATTACTTTACAAACAATTTCGACCATTCAATTTGGTTAAAAGATTTGGAGGATTTTTTAATGATTGTAATACTATAATATGGTCAAATGATGATAGGTGAGTAATATTAGCAAGAGTAAAGTGTCTTAACTATAAATAGATTAATTGCAGTTGGTTCTAAAGATATGACGTTAAGATTGTTTTCTCTTGATAATAATATTTTGGATGGAAATGTCATTTTACATGGCCATAAAACATCAATTATTGGAACATTTTTTGAATGTCATGACAATTATAATGTATTTTTTTATTTGAGTCTTATTATTTGTTATTGTTAAATTGAAGATATATTCTATAAGTAAAGATGGCACTCTAATTATATGGAATTATATGAAAGAGCATTGTAAAATTAGTTTTAAATTTTTTAAAGTAAAATATATATTGATAGCTGAAAAAGAAAATGGAAAGTTGAATGGTACATGGCAAAAACAGTCAAAGTAAGGTATATTGTTTTATATGGTTATAATATCATGCATTTTAGACAATATCTAACAAATGTTAATAATACAAGAGTTACTCGTTGTCAATACCACTGGTCAACCAAATTACTTCTAATAGGCTTCAATAGTGGTGTATTTAATTTGTATGAAATGCCTAATTTCTCACTTATCCAGCAAATAAAGTTTGTTTTTTTTTGTTGTATTGTCGTGAGTTTCAACTAATAAAATAGCATTACGCAGTATAAAATTGACTCAGTTGCTATTAATTCAAGTGGAGAATGGTTAGCTTTTGGTAGTAGAACACTTGGTCAACTTTTAGTTTGGGAATGGAAAAGTGAAACATATGTTCTTAAGCAGCAGAGCCATTTTCATGATATTAAAGTGATTACTTATTCACAGGATGGACGTTTTCTTATTACTGGAGGTCATGATGGTAAAGTAATGTGTTATATATACACTTGTAAAGTTTCTCTTTCTATATTTAAAACGCTTTTTTTAGGTAAAAGTTTGGAATACAAATACTGGATTCTGTTCTGTCACATTTTCAGACCATACGTCAACCATTACTGGCATCGCTATAAGCAATACTAATCAGTTTGTTGTGACATCGTCTTTAGATGGCACTTGTCGAACATTTGATTTAAATCGATATCGAAATTTTAGAACATTTGTATCTGTACGCCCCACTCAATTTGGATGTGTTGCTATCGATTCATCTTCAGAACTTGTGTGCTCATCCTCCATCAATAATTTCGATATACATATATGGAGTGTGATGACTGGAAAACTACTTGAAATTGTATCCACTCATCAAAGTGTTGTATCAACACTTTGTTTTCTACCCGATTCATCCGAATTAGTTTCTGGTTCGTGGGATAAGAATGTTCGTATATGGAATATATGTGACAGCTCTTCTCCTAAATTAACTTTGACACTTAATACAGAAAGTATAGTTTTAGCCTCATTTATAATTTAAAATAAATTCATTATTTAGTTGTTGCAATATCTGTTCGTACTTTTGGTCAAATGGTTGCCATTGCCACTCTTAATGGAGATATAACCATTTGGAATGCAAAAATTGATAAAATAGTTGGTATTATTGAAGGTAAAAAAGATCTTAGTTTATCGCGAAAATCAACAGATAAAATTACTTCATCGACATCTTTTGCTAATAAGTAATGTTTTTTTCTCATTTGCCAGTTAATTTGATACTTATAGACATTTTACATGCTTGGATATTTCACCTGATGGTACGTTATTGCTAGCTGGGGGAAACTCAAAATTTATTTGTCTCTATGACTTATCTACTATGGTATATTTTAAGTCATAATTAATTATATTAAAGTGATATGTTTAAGTGTTTGGCTAGAAGATTTCAATTATCTAAAAATTTATCAATGAGTGGGACCCAAGTATTATTTCTAGTTATTTTAGATAATATATACTATATGGTTTGATAGGAATTGCTTAATAGTAAATTTGTAACAGAAGCTGGACCAACTGATTTATTAGCTTCTGCTGATTCTGCTAGTGATGATGATTATGACAATACTAAAAAAAATAGCATAAAACTTCCAGGAGTTAAAGATGCTGATAAATCATCTAGAAAAATTAAAACTGAAGTTATTTGTGAATCAGTAAAATTTTCACCTAATGGTAGATCATTTGCTACAGTATCATCAGAGGGAATATTGGTTTATAGTATGGATATGGCCAATTTATTTGATCCATTTTTTATGGATTCCAATGTTACACTTACCAATATAAGACAATTTATTACCAAAGGCGAACTAGGAAAAGCTCTTATATATGCTATTAAATTAAATGATATCAAGGTTGTTGAACAAGTAATAGAATGTATTTCAATCAATCAAAGTATATTAATTAATTGATTTTATTGTTATTAATAATAAAAATGTTGATAGTTGATACGCTTGTTGGATCATTGGTTTTACCATATATTGAAAAATTATTACAACATATTGCATTTTTAATTGATGGTCATTCTTGTAATCTTGAATTTTATCTTGTTTGGTTAAAAACAATTCTTACTATCCATGGTACTAATATTAAAGCTATTTCCAACAATGATCCTGGAAGATATCAAAATTTAGTAAGACTTTTGCAGAAACCTTTAACTCGTCATAGGGATACTACTCTTAATCTATGTACTAGCAATTCTCATACTCTTCGATTTTTAACTAGCTTTGGTGATTCTACTCTCCATTAATTCACATCTAGTGCAAATACTAACCATCATTACTTTAGAATATAATACCACGATTTTGTAATGTTCTTGTAATGGCAACTGCTAGTATATAGAAAAAAATCATGTATAACTTATGTAATTAATAGGCATATTATCTTATCAAATTTTATTATATATTATAAGAACTTTATTTTTATATTATAGAAATCAAAAATAAATTTTATCGCAAACAATACATACAGCGTTTTTTGTTATTTAACATGTTTTGTTAGCTAATATTTTTAAGTATCAAAATATATATTTATTACTTCATAAATAAATAATATTATCATTTTTTCTATAGTTGAATTATTTTATTATTGGCTTTATTTTCATTAATACTGATGAATTTTTCATTTTCTGTATATTTTATCCTTATAGCATTCAAATAATTCTAATATTTATGTTATTTTTATGTCAATACATTTATTTTATAATATATTTCGTCTATAATGATTATATATTTTAACTAAATTATTATAAGTAATCACTAATTATAATGTTACCATTTTTTAAATTTAATACATTATGTTATAGTTCATTAATAATTTAACTATCTATGTATAAAATGTATTATTTATTTATATAGGAATATAAATTATATATCTTTAATTGCCTTTTTTATCACTTTTAAATTCTAACATTTTACGCATACGCTACAAACATAAATGAGTAATGTTATTGACAAATGTGTGTAATTCTTTCTATGATTGTGCGTAAATGAATATTAATAGTAAATAAGTTGGTTTTAAGTTATTTTTTATTTTCTTAAATAATAAAAATAATAACCAATTCATAATGTATCATTTAATGGAAAAAGGCTTAATTATATAAAAAAATATTCTAATTTAGGCAGTACAAGAATGGTAATCCTTTTTGTGAAGAGATTTTAATTAATATATATTACAATTACAGCATATGAAATTAATAATTTATAACTTAATTAAAATCAATATTTAGTATTACTAAACTTATATAATATTGATAATAATATTCTTTACTAGTATAATAACAGTATGTTTTATTTTTATCCCATATAGTGTATAATTATTTTATTGTAATCACATAATTATTACAAATATTGACTTATTAATAGTGAAAAAATATGTCTGAAATGCTCATAATAAACTAATAAATTATATCATTCATTAGTATAGAAATTACATAATTCATTATAGTTTCTCTATATAACAGGCGAATTAGCATGATATGGTTAGATTTATAATTTTTATTCAATATTTCTAAATATAGTAATGTATAATGTGATTTTTTGTACTGATTGCACACAGAAGCGTAATTATATACTTAAGTAGAGAAAAATCATTTTTAGATTAAATGAAATTATCACAAAGGAATATCATTATATCTTTTAGAAAATTTAAGCCTTTATTTCTATATCTATTTATATATATCTTGTATTGGTGTAATAAATGTATTTTTAATTTGTTATATTATTAGGTATTGAATACCACTCCCATAATGAACAAAATAGAATCTATCATTATTAATAACATATCATACATGCAACTATTTCTAGAATTTAAAATAGGCAATTAATATTTATATACCAGAAAAAGAATGCTTTTACTAAAAACTAAATTTTATAAATGAAAGTATGATAGTTTTAACAGTATAAGTAAAATTTGTGGTTGAATTAGTTAGTTTGGTTCTAATAAACATGTTGAATAAATGAGAGATTTTATTAATATATATTTCAGTTGTAATATTTTAACTTATAAAATTGAATTTTTACTTGTGAGCATATTCCATTTTTAATAAAATAAATAGTATAAGAATATTTCAATTAATCATGATAATTTTATAAATGATAACTTTTAATATACTTCAAAAATAATTTAATTATAGTACTAGTAAGTTAAATAAAAAAAAACTTATTAAAATATCACTCAATTTTATATATTAAATTATATAATAACAATTTAAATGTTAATATTTTTTAAAAGATAAAATAAAATAAATTATTTTTGAGTTTATTTTTAATTTTGATGTTAGTTTAACAACGTTAACTATGAATTTAGCTACAAAATAGAAATAAAACATTTAAATTATTTTTTAATTATCTAGTTAGATTTATAAAGAATATAAGATCAAATATATAGATATATGGTGATTTTATAAATTGATCCATATGTTAGTGTCATCTTTAATTGAAATGGTTTAACATTTTACGGCATATACCTATAGTATCAATAAGTGTTTAGTTTTAAATAATGAATAATACAAAAACACGAAAATTATCTAATTATATTTGTATTAGTTGTTAAAAATAGCCATTAAATTTAAGTGCTTATAAAATAAAAAGAAATCCTTTATAATTTTGCATTCTCCTTAAACTATGAATGTATCAATATAACCGATTGCTTAACTACTTTTTATATCATTTAAAATCTATTATTTTATAGAATAAATATCAAATATATATTTATATATAATAGATAGATAATGAATTTCTAGCATGAATTTTTTTTGACCAACAAAATAACATTATAATGTTGTCTAATTATAAGAAAATGGTCTATTTAAATAGTTATATGGATAGTATTCAATTATCATTTTGAATTATATACTATAAATTTAAAATTATATTAAGATATAAAATAGTATAATAAAATATACGTTTTTAATTGAATAAAATTTTCAGTTTTAAAGTGATTTTTTATAATCCTGATTTTATTAGACCACTTTATAGCAAATATGATCAAAATTAGTAGAAACAAACAAGATATTGTAATGTAAATATTTATGCCAACATAAATCACTTTATTATGTAATTCACTACGATAACATTCTAAATTATTTTATAAATAAATTTTCTATATAGCTAAAAATATAATACTTTTATTCTGATCAATAATTACAACGTAGGTACGTTCATTATAGGTATGTAATGAGTATTTAGAAAAACATCTATTATAATAGAATATACAGGTAGTTTTCAATGTATAAGATTTAGCTGTATTTTCAATAAATTGTATTTTTGAACATAACTTGTCCATTAAATTTATTGGAACATAAAAATTAGTATTATTCAATTTGAAATATTTAATTACACATATTTGTATCATATCACAATTTTCAAAGTTTTCCTAGAAATTTTAGAATTAAATTAAAATCGATATTTTAATTACTTTTTCACAAAATTTTCCACCATAACCAAAGTTACATTTACATATACCACAATTGCAATCTCCACGATTATTACATATCTATTTTAAGTATAAAAATGGTGTAATAATATTATTATATTACTTCTCCAGATTCATCAATACATTGTTGCAAATGGACTTCATAACTACAGTTTTTCCTTAGACATAATGCATTAGCATATTTAGGAGGACAAATATAGCTGTATGTGTCGCAATTAGGTTGTTCTTGAACTTTATGTAATGGCTGTTCATCACAATCATCTGATTGATTTGGATAACATATCATTCTTGCACAAATACTAACGTTTTTAGCAATTATAGGAATATTTAGATTTTTATTTATAATAGTGCAATTATTTCCTGAACTATAATTAAAACAAATTATATTATTTTTATAAAAATAAAACATACTATCCACCCATACATCTACATATTCCACAAGTCAAATTACCTTTAAAATTACATTTCATACTATTTATCTCCTAAATATATGTAAATATAAAATTATTATCAAAATATGAAAAATTAAATACATATGATGAATCTTGTGGATCTAAACAATTACAATAACATGAACTTGTATGTAAAATTATATGATAATTTCTATTTCCTGATACGATTAAATTGTATCTTTTAATTATATAAAAAAATAAATGGCTATATAATATAAATTCATAATACATTTGAGGTTTATTTTTTAAAAGGCAAATTTTTGTATCCACTTTTATTGAAATTCGAATTGTTTTAGATTTAATACAAATATATGAATTGATTTTATTACTTTATAAAGTTATTCTAACTGTTCAAATTAAATATGAAAATACGTGCAATTAGGACGATGATATAGCTTTATCTTAAAATTATCATCAATATGTGGTGTAGAAATTATAACACGATTTAAAAACGTCTAAAGTATTATTTCTACTTTTAATAATTATTATCATATTACTTGATTAAGAGTTATAGGAATATAATAAATCCAAGAAAATGGACTACTATAAGTCAAATATCCCATAATAGAATTACTATCTGTTATAAATTTCTAAATAAGAACTTAATAAATTTAAATTTTTAATCACATTTTAAATATTGGTATATTTAGTGTATAAATAATTACATACTATTAAAATGGTATTAATATAATTTAAGAATGATAACTCAAAATAATTTTTTATAATTTTGATATCATTATTTTAAATATTCTAATATTATTTGAATCATTATTTTTAGGTATTTAATGTTAATGATCTATTATTTTATTACCTTGTAATAACGAAGACCATAATTGTCATTCGTTGCTATTACCAAATTGATTTTGTGTTTTGCCAATAAATCATAAAATAACGATCCATCAATTTGATCCTTATAAAATAAAACAAAGTATAAATCATATTTTTAATTTACTTTTAATAAAGAATATTTAGTATTATCAAGATGGCAAGATTTATAATAATACTTTAATAATCCAGGGAACTAAATTTTTAATAAATGTATCAACTTAATTTTTGTAAATATCAAATTAAAATAACCATTGTATTTTTTAATCTACTGGGTAGTGTATCTGTAACTAGATATATTATTCTATGTGTATATTCAGATTCTGTCCAACCAATCTATAATTCTTTTATTAAGACTACTGAGTAATAAAATTATTAACCTTTTCTGAACAAACTGAAATTTGTGCAATAGCTTCATGTAGCTTTACTTTAGATGGTTTAAGATGCAATTTTCTTAGTTTTAATTTTTCTAGCACCTCCTTCTATTATGAAAGTGTTTAAACAACTTCTAATAATATATTTATTACTATAAGTGTATAGTTGTTGGTAAGTGATAAAATATTTTCAAATATAGAAACTTTACTATTTTTAATTTAATTTTTTAAATATATTTATAAAGATATAGATACTTATTTAAAGTTCTTGGATCACTAATAGCATAGACTATACCCATTCCAAACTTATGTATAGTGTTAGATAGTTCTTCTTCAACTATTTTACATGATAATAAATATAAATAACTTTGTTTATACTTTCTAAAATAAGTAAATCAATCTTCCATTTACTAAACCAACGCTCATTTATAACTGAATGATCAAGTAGAAGATATAGTTCATTATTAATGTTTTTATTGATTAATTCAATAATGTTTTCGTAATACTTTTCTTCCCCTTAACAGTATAACCATATTATGATATAAATAATAAATATACATAATATACCCGGATATAGATCATATAACTCAATAGAATTATTTTTAAATATAATACTTGAATCATTTGGTACATCAACTAATTTCTGTATTTATACAAAATTTACTTTTTACCGATCAATTATATATTATATTACACTTTCATTAGATTGATTAACAAATAAATAATTTTTACAACTTAATATATCAGATTGACAGCGATTTTCAGTCTCCATCATCTTAATTTATTATTATTCATGTTATAAAATTATTTGTTACGTTATCTAGGCACCATCGGCTATTTTTTGATTGAATACAGTTAATACATTCTTTTTTCTCTCCCAAAAAATTAATTGTGGCTAATATTAGTTTTAATATTTATTAAATTATCTATGTTACTAAAGATTTACTTGAATGATTTAATTTTAAACAGAACAGTAGTAATGTTATCCACATCTCATTAACGATCAAATAATTTTAATCTTAAAAAATATTTAATCATACCATTAAATACAATAATAGTAATAATAATAATAATTAAAATATGGATTAAAAATAAATTTTCATGTAAGTAATATATAAGATGATTAGCAACTGGGTGTTTCACGATAATATTGTTTTAAATTGTGTTACAACTGTGCCTACTAAAATATTAAATATTTATCATATTATTTTTATTTTAAAATTATAATAATGGTATTTTTAATTATGAAAATCAATAACAAATATATAACACTAATATTCATCTTCTTAATTTTTATAGTTATGCTATTATTATATAATATTTCTTTATTGCAATATAGATAATAAATTAGTATTTATCTAGCTTAGAATATAAACTACTTTTGATTATACTTTTCATCCTTTATAATGGCATATCATTAAGAAATAGAATATAAAATAATTAGTTAATTTTTAAAATATATCTACGGAATGTTTCTATGATAAATGTTTACTTATTTAATTCCTTATTCTTGTTTAAATATAATTACATCAAAAGAATGTAAATTTTTTTAAATTTATTACTTAAATTCCTAAAATATATAAAATTTTTTTATAAGCTATGTATATGTAATTTCATTTGTTTACCGTGCTATCAAAATAAAACAGTGTTAAAATCAATGGAGAAAGTGTAGGATAAATCAAGTCAATATTTTAATAATAATGTTCTTATTGTTATTGCAATTGGTCATCATAAGATAAATAATATCATTATATTCCCTCTTCTTTTTACTACACTTTTTTAATTAACTTCAGATTCAGAAGTATTTTATAAAGACTATATTATATATACTTTTTGAGATGAGTATCATAAAATTATCTATGAAGGTTTACATGGAATTTTTGATAAAAATTTATTAATATATTTATTCATGAAACTATCTTTTTTTCTATTCTAATAATATTTAATGAATTAGTAATATTTTTTTAGATGGCTATATTACCCTAACACAGCTTTATACATAATATTTCCGCTATTATGAATTAGAAAGCAAGTTAACTCTTAATATCATGTAAAATCATAAAAAATGTATTTTTTATAGCTTTTAATCTCAAATTCTCAATATATTCGTGATAATAAGCAGAATCAGAAAAAAACTATTTATCTTTATTAATCAATAGATACAGTACTTTCTTAAGAGATAATCCCTCATAGATTAGAGATTAATTTAACAACTATTGCAAGTCTAATCTAGTCGATTTTACGTCACATAAACGTTAATCATAATTCCTTATTGTCAAAAATTTAAAAAAAATTCAGTTTCAAAACTTCTATAAAATGTTTTTATTAGATATCTAAGTAAGTCTATTTTTACTTCTGATCATTTCTGCGTCAGAATAATTTCCCTTTATAAATAAATACACACGATCCCTCTGAATGATGTATCATACAATTATAAAGTTACATGAACCTTTAAAAAGAAATAAAGCATTGAAATAGTGTACAATATAAACATTACCATGATTAGAGGGGTTTTGTGTATAGCAATACTGCTGAGCATGTATAATTTTCATTCTCGTAATAAAATGGACTTATTTATTTCTACTTTAGAAAAATTAACTGCAACATCTTTATTTATTGCAATGATTCTTTTCTTTCTTAATATCACTTTCCCAGCTTTAATCACTTTTATGACACTGCATGGGAAGCCTTAAAATTTATCAGCTGTTAGTGAACTTATTATCTCTTATATAGTGGAATACAAGTAATTATGCTCATTATATTGATTGGTTGTGTTATCATCTCTCTCTCTAATGGTATTACCATAAAAACTTAAATACACAATCTTTTTAATTTACTTGTTGATAAGACTTTTATATAAATATTACGTTTTATTTGACACAAATACAATAAGAAAAAAACAATCCTTAGTATGACGATAATTAGTCTACCTAACTCACTATATGTAGCAACCACTTATTAAGGTACATCATGTATTACATCAAAATAGTTTAATTTTACCCATAACTTTTACTATAAACAAGAATATTAATTAATTAAGCGTTTGATAGTAATTTTTTCATCATTTTTACATTAATAATAAAAAATGAGTTTTAATTACACTATTAAAAATACATTAATTTTTCTACAATAAAATTTCTTGATCATTATTTCTATTGATTCTGCATTTTTTTAAAGTTTTTATTTAAAAATAATACTTTTCTAATAAAATAAATATAATTAATAATGCAGAATTAATTATTTATCACTTGTAGCGTTTCAGAGAAGTAGAAAATCAATCCCACTAAATAACTGTTAACAATTTTATTTACTTATGGCTAATCTACTAAGTTGATATTTATAACATAACAGTAATCTTAAATTTTAGTCAGTTATAATTTTTCTGTATAATCCTATGAATTTTATAGTAATCAATATGAGTTTTTTTGATGTAATTGATTATGTATAAAACAAAACTTCTAATTTTATATTAATTTCATCAAAAATTAACATTTGCATAGGACTATAAAACATAGTATTTAAATTCTAATTAATTTTTAATTTTTAAATTCTACTAAAATACAATAGAATTTAATTAACAATAAAATAGTTTCAACAAATTAAATGAATAATCTTATTAGATAGCAGTATTAAACCTTAGTCTACCTCTATTAATATAAAAAATTCATCAAACAGCGTAATTCTATATTTTTCATTCACATAAATTATTAAGCATTGTTAGTAAATTCAAAGTACATGTAAAATTATTATAACTCTTTCTTAATTAATAAAACAAACTAGTTTCGGTACAGTTGGCTATTTTTTCATTTTATGCCTCCATAATTTTTTAAAATCAATGAAAATGCATTCTAAATGGATAATGTAAATTTTTTTAAAAATTTACAATAAATATTTTTCCCATACTATATGAAGGTAAATTTTATTTAACAATCACTTAGTAATTTAATAAAAAGAAATAGTTTTGTGACATTATGATTATGAAACTTTTTTAGCTAATATATGCTTAAATGATAAATATTTAAATTCAGTTATTGTTGAAACTAACAAAATTATAATAAATATAAATAGTACATCATACATTTTTTCTCCAGTATAATTGAATTATTTTTCAAAGTAACACCAAGTGAAACTATTTTAATTTTTATACGAAACTAGATTTTAAAATATTATACGATATTAAATATTTTAAAAAACATTATTCCATACTAATTATTTTGTATTACTACAAATAGATATATAAGGATGATTGGATATATTTAATGGCACCAATTTTCGGTTCTG
>JRUX01000912.1:0-46252 GCA_001407235.2 Kudoa iwatai | reverse complement strand
TAATAAATTTTGTGATAAAGAGAGTATAAAAAATTTTTCGTTGATAAAATTATATTTATAAATGCTTAATAATTAAAAAAAAATTGTCGCTATTTAATTTGCTAGAAGATATTTCGTGATATAAAATATAATAAAAAGAATAATGAATTTCCAAAATTTTAAAAGTGGTAATATATCAAAAATTAAAAAACAGTCCACAATATAACATTATTGAATGGAAAATAGTCAAATACTTTAGTAAGTTCATGTCTTTGAAAGAATATAGCTATATATAGTAAATATTTTCATTAAAAAAATAAAATTATATTGAGTAGTAAAAAAAAGTTATTTTTATATATAATTATGAATTTTATTACTTTTAAAACCAATATAAAAAGTATTTAACGATAATTTATGTATAATATTTATATTTTTATTGTTATCAAAAAAGTTTTTAAAATATTTTTAGAATAAAAGTATACCGTGTGGCAATCTACATCCTTGTGCTTTCTATCATTGGCATACTTAAATTCATAGATTTTCCATAATGCGTCTAAAAGAAATGGTTAAACAAAAAATTCATAATATAGATCATACAATCAATCGATTGAATCATAAATAAGAAAAAAATGAATCCAACAATGTGATAGTGGTATTTGTGAATACATTTAAAATGTTCATATATATATTTGAATATTACAACATCACATAAAGATGAAAATATTAAAGCTGGACCACCCATTAGCATTAAAATATCATATAAATTATCAAAATGTTCATTCTATCATTATATTTAACGAATTCATATCATGTATAATTTGATATAATGCTTACAATAGTTAATGGCATCAATATTAATGTACAACAAAATGCATTCGAGCTAAAACGAGCCCAATTAACAAGATCATATATAAATATTATTCTTTCAAATAATATTTTAAGTCCCAAATAACGTATGTTGAAGGATAAGAAATCTAAATGATATAAAAATTAGTTAATACAAATTAAAAATAAATACAGATAACTATCCAATTACATACATCCACAACCAGCTAAAAAACAAGTTGATAAGAATAACCATTTTGAAGAAGAATCATTGATTAACGTTCTTAATTAAAAATCATTAATTAGTTAAAACTATCTATACTAACATTAAATAGCATACTTTATACTTACGTATGTCTTTTGATTTTCATTTTTACGTTTTCCACATAAGTAATAACTAACAATAATATTATCGTTATCAATTCAATCTATACCAATCAAATATTTACCTTAATCCAGATCCAGTTATAAAAATAAAGTTTGTAAATATGAATATTCTTCTAGCTATCCTGAAACATATATATATCTATAATATTAAAATAAATTATTTATAAACAATATTTAATTGATGTAGAATATACTTCAGTGGATTTATGATGAGATGACAATGGTCCATCAAATTTAGCACTCCATGCTACCCTAAGAAATATACAATTTATTATTTATCCATGTCTCTATCATTACAAGATTCATATATATATATATATATATTAATGAAAGCAAAAAATTTAACTACATTGTATTTTTCTTTAGAGTTTCCCTGTATTTTGGAAGTTTCTAAAGAGTGTTTCATGTTTCATTATATATTAATTTTACCTTTGTATTGAAACATGTTTTAGAACCATTAATAAAGCGTTTTTGAACCATTAGTACTGTTTCTACATATATTCCTCTCATTTATATTCTATTATATTCAAGAATGAATCAATACTAATGATTTCATTTACAAACAAACTAACCTCAATCCAACAATGCGCGCATGCGTATGTTTAAAATCTAACATACTGTAGCAAGCGCGCATCGTTTATGTTTTGGAAACTGCTGATTGAGCTTTTAATATAGGAATATTTTTTTAAAATTTATAATGAATGAAATATGTAGAGGCTTATTGTTAAATAATTATTTTCTTATATTTTAAATAATTATAAACGATAGTTAATCAAATAATTTTAACATTAAAGAAAATAGTCGTGTTAGTAAAGTAATTTCTATAAAATATATTAAATGTCTTAATATGTTTAGTTTATTTTTTTTTAAATATAAAAACTATTTTTGAGATACAATTTACCTAATAACAACACTTTCACAGCAACAGTTTTAATAATGTTCGTTTTAAAGGATTAGATAACCATTTAAAAATATATTTCATTATAAATATTTTATTTTTTAAATATAATATTTTAATAAATGTATTAGTTTTTTGGCTTAAAAGTAAATATGTTGTTAAACTAAAATAATAATTTGAATAATAATTAAGTGTAATTCCATCTTTTTAAACCATTAATGGACTTAAAATATTCATTTAATATGTTATATCAGTATCTTGAATAGTTAAATATTAAATAATTTAGGTTTCAAGTAACAAAAAATTCACGGAAACATTTAAGAGTGGTTGTATATGGACAATTTTGTTAACTACTATAAATAATAACATTGTAATAAATTTCTTACATTTTCATGTATAATAATACACTAAATTTGATTTTAATTATAATCAGAATATTTAGGATATGTTTTTAATAAATTCTTTTAACATAAAAATACCATTTTTAACGATATATTTTAATGTATTTATTGATTGTAATATTTTATCACAAATCATGCTAGTATTATAATTGATAAGCAAATGTATTTTATGTTTGGATAGGCAACTGAAATCAACGAACAACTTTGTGTAAGACCAAAAAAAGATCACGTGATGCACAAATTTTAAAAAATAATTTGCATCAGAGAGTTGTTCAAGTTTGAATATAAAACCAAAAAGTGATAAGCCTGTGTAAAAAAATAATTATACCATTATTTCAATCAAAGAAATGAGTAGCTAAAAAAATGACGTCAAAAGCACTTAGATACTTTTTAGATAAGAAAAACTGACTATAAAATGAGAAATTCTAACTTATTTTATAGTTTTTGAATGTAATGTGAATATAACTATACATGAAATAGTTTATATGTAGATAATTTATTAGTGGATGAGTCAAGATTTTTTACCACGTAAATTTTAACGTAATCATTAAAAAATAATGTTACATGCAAAGAATTACATTGATACAGCCTTAAAATTAAACTTAATAAAAATAAAAGAATAACTTTAAACATAACAGAGGATCTATATGATGATAAGTATTGTCCAATAAAAAATAAGGCGGAGGTGAGGCTTTTGAATAAAAAAGTACATAAATAAATAACATTTTAAAATTTATATAATTATTTTATAAAAGAAATTTAAAATACTGTAGAATATATTATGGAATAAGCTATATTTGTAAACTAAAAATAGATTCACATTAATATATTAAGAAAAATTTTAAATTTTATAAAAGTATTGATAGTGTATTTAGAAATTAATAAAAATGACACCAAATAAACATTTAAATTGGAAATTCTATCACATTAATTCTAAATATTTGTAACATTAAAGGGAAAATATAATACCTTAAAAAGTGAAATTAATGAGTATTAATCCATTTTCTACACTAGAAAAGGTAACAATATCAATTTACATATTCTTTCTATTATAAATAAAGAATAAAAATGATTATAAGAGCATATATACGAAAAATCAATATAAATTGTTGTGCTGATAGTTATTATATTGACTTAATAAAAATATATACATAAAACTAGATAAAATATAAAATGACAGGCTAGTGAGATTATGTAGTTAATTTTTAAATAGAAATATATATATTTTTACGATATAATCATTAATTTTAATAAAATGTTTTTAATATTATATGTAAAAAACAACTTTATTTATATTGATAAATATTTATTTCATTATTTTTAAAGATTAAAGACTTATCAAGTGACTTGACGCAATTTGGTGATACTTTTTCTCAAAACTTCCCGTAAAAAATTCTATGTTTGTAATTACAAGCTCTATAAAAAAAGTTAATGTTATATTATTTAAATGTTATAGAAGGACCAATGTGGGAAAGAAAGTAGCTAATTTATTAACTACCCTTGTAATTATACGAATGACGGTCCTTAACACTAATACAATACCATATTATTAAATAAACTATGATAACATAAGATTTAAAATGAAATACAATGAATTCGGTTGAATGTTTATATAAAATAAATTAATTTTTTTCCATTAAATATATATATATACCCAGCTTATAGCAAAAATATTATGTTAAAATGATTCATTAACAAAGAGTTAAAAGTTGTAAATATTATTACAAAATTATATATTTTATAATAAATTGTGATTAGATAAAAAAATTATTCAATCAACTACATTATGTTAATATACATGAACCGATAACAAATGAGCAAAGACACCAATAGAGGATGAATAGATACACATCTTTACGAAGGTTGGACTAGATACATTAATTTTTATAGCAGAAAATACATTAGAAATGAATATTACATTGTCAATAATACTTTTTTTTTCCTTAAGGTCACCACTAAGATATATAATGCCATAAAACATTACTAAAATATTATGTTATAATATAAACAAGAACATGCATATATATGCATGTTGTAATAAAAAATTACATAACAATGACTTAATTGAAGCCATCAGTAAGTTAGAATTTTTTATAAAATGCCTGTGTTTTGAAGTCAGATTTAGTTGAAAGCTTTTTTTATGAATAATGGTATCGAAAAATGATAAAAATGGGATTGTAGCAAATAAAAATGTTGTTGATAAATAGTGTAAAGTAGTAAATTGGTCCCTCTATTATGAAATAATAGCATACCATTAAACAATTTAAATAAATTTTACCGTTAAAAATGCGTAGAGAAGTAAATTAACACTGAAAATTAATCCAAGTACTTTAAAAATCCATATATAATTGGATAAATTCTTCATCTCGTTATTACATAAATTCAAAATAGAAAATCTTTTCATTTGAAGTTTATATGCTTTATATTATATTTTTACATTATTAAAAATAAATAGTATGTTTATTATAGAAATTAAACTTACAAATATAAAATGATATAAAACATGTTACTATAAAAGCAGATTGGCCGTACAAATTATTCACACACGCACTAAATGTAAATTGACACAACGTTATTAGTTATAATTTTAACTACCTTATAGTTGGATAATCTTTGGCATTATTATCAAATGTAATCCCTATAAGAATACTTTATAGAATAGTAAAAATGAACATGAATTCATCATACGTGGAGATCATCCCAAAATACACTGTACCAATCAAATAATTTTCCTTAAATCTTATATCAAGCCATTCAGTTAAAATCTACACAATTTATAATATTATATACAGCCAAAATAATAGAATAAATCATATAATTGCAACCTTTTCTGAGGGTTGGTTTGAAGAGGTTAAATCATAATGATCAATCTTCAACTGATTTGATAATTTTTGAGGTGATTTATGGGAAGAAAGCAATCTACAAAATTTTATAAAATTAAAAATGATGTTTTATACATAGGTTTTATGCGCTTTTGAAATGTTGGTTTACATTCTTTGATTTTTTGGATGTTGCTTGTATGCCTCAAAAAATCCTTTTAATATTGACAAAAATAAACTCTAAATATTAATATTTTATATTACTGATAACTTTTTACTGTCTAGTTTAAGGCACGCAAATTTGAATACGATCATGTGACCGCCCCACGTACGAATTAACAAACCGATTTCGCACGAACATGGCAGTGGCATGACGTGTCTCTTTCGGTGTATATATGCAATCAAACCAAAGTGAATTTTATTGCGACTATTTCTTTTTAATTTTACTACATTATACTGGTTTAGTTATTATATTAAAATATTAAGATTAAGGCTTTAATTATTATTTAAAGTCATTAGCAGTTCTGTGGTTGTTTACGTTATAACTAAACTCTAGTTATAATGTTGTAATCTTTATAAATTTTTGGAATTTTATTAAAAGAATTTTTTATGTGAATTTGTGCAAAATTTCATAGTCTATCTTATTCATCAGTCGAGTCAGTAGATTTTTCAGTTACGCACAATGTTACTTGAAATATTTTCTAATATAATCAAGCATATATTAGTTCAAAGATTAATGTGTAGTGCGAATGTTTTTTAACTACAGAAGAATTGATTGCGTTACCAAGGTAACAAAATAGCAAAGAGTATTTTGGAGTGTGCATCGCGCACATTTCTTTACGTCGTTTTTAAAATGTTTTAATTTTATTGAATTGTCAATGCTTTCCATTATTAAATAATAATTTGAGTAATAAAAAATGGTTAAGTTTATTTAAAAACATACATATTGTATGTAATTTCAAAAATATATTGATATTGAATTATAATCCCTTTTTTTTGTAAAAAAAACAGGTAATATTTTTTATTTACGAAATATACAGTAAGGAATTTTTAAAATAATAAGTTTTATAGGTGTTCACAATAAATGATCCTGCGATAAATTTAATGTAATGGTTGGCGCACATTTGCATGTTAATTAAGGCTCTGGTACACTTCTACTAGTCATCAACTCATGAAACTTAAAAATTATAAGCTAAAATTAACATTCTTTAAGAAATAATACTAAAAACCATATTATTATTTGGATGCTATAAAGGTCATAGTAATTAGTTGAAATAGAACACAGTAGTTACCTGCTAAAATCAATAGACATCATTCATAAAAATAAACATCGGGATGGTAAACATATTTTTTATAATATATACAATATTTAAATTATATTATTGATAAGTTAATGTATTAAAATACATTAATGATGCTTTCTTAGTAATTTTTTTAAAAAATAGTTAAACAATTCACTATTGCAAACATAAAGAGTAAAGTGTACCAGTTTATAGTGGCATAGTTTTTCAATTTACATGCATCAAACGCCCTCTATTACTAACCAAAAACCATCTTTGTTTATTTATTTAGTTTTGATTAACAAAAGTGAATGAATTTAACTTATAGGTTATTGTAAATCGATAATTACAAAAAAAGCTATTACAAGCAAAAAATTATATTCGATGAATTTATTTTTTATTTGTTATTAATTATTTATACTTTTAAGGCTGCACAGAATAGTTGTCAGATGTGGTAGTGATATATCAATGAATATAGAGATATACACATTATTACCTTGGATAATGATGTGTGAACATACATACCAATGATAACAACTATCAGACACTAAAATGGTTAATTTTTTTATAGGTTGGCAAGGTATGAACATCTTTTACTTGTTTAAGTTTGTATGGCAATATATACTGATACTGTTTTGATTGATATACATGGTGCATGCACGGGTGTAGGGCTATAATCCCTCTAGCCACCTGATTAAATATACCATAATACAGTACGTTATAACACGTTTTCTTAATGATAAATGAAATTTATAAAGTGCTTTACAAATTAATGAGCTGAATAAACTAATCTTTTACATCGTTGAATCACCATTCCTTCGATAGGTAGAAAAGTACTACCTCATTATCCATTCTGACTTAAATAATGTAACAAACTAGCTTAATCCACATACCACTGTCAACGTTGACATATCACACATATATAAACTCACATGAGCGTCAAATAAATTGCTAACACAAAAAAAATATGAGTGGGAGAAAGATTGTTTATAATTATAAAAGAGAAAGGAAAAAATATTATTAACATATTAAAGCATGACATTTTTTTAATTAAACATATAAGAGCTTACTGGTTGTGCATCCACGATATATCATTTTAGATTTGAGCAATATCAAAGTAATAACAATCACGATTTCGCCAAATTCAGTATAAAATTCCAAAAAAAGTTATCATAAATAAAAACACTTCTAGTCACCTTAATATCATAAAACATATCGTTATGTGAAATAAAAATTATACTACAGCGCATAGATTTGAGTAAGAGTATAAATTAGAAGAAAATCTAAAAAATATATACTTTGGTATCATTTAACTATAGGCGTATAACTAGTTAAGTTGTTTGGCATTATTAGTGGAGATACAATGGGAATCAAAATAAATAGATTTACCATTGTTAGTCATCACCAGAAAGCTTCTAAAACAATTTCAAATAGCAAAATGACTATTAAACACATTATTATATAATTACAAGAATAGCTTCAACAATATCACCATTAACAGATTTAAGAGCAGCAATAGCTTGACCACGAGTACAGTTTGCTTGGTTAATGACCATTTCAATATCAGTTTCGTCTAGGTCACCAATATCCTCGTCCTCCTGAAATAAAAACATTTAATATATATAAAAAAATAAAATACTGGATGGTCAGTTTTTTTTGTCTGTGAAACATCACCTACAGGTGTCTCATTTGTGGAAGCGTCGGCGATTTGATTCTCATCAGACTTTTTTGTTTGAGGTGGAACAAGATTTGGCAATGATGGATTACCACTCTACATTTATATTATATTAAACATATTTTATAAATAATTACTTTAGCTTCACCAAACACTATATAAGTATTTGAAGTGGGGGATTTATATACTTCAGGAGATGCAATTGTGAAAAAGACATTCTTAGATCTTTTTAACAAAACTCGCTGGACACTCGGAACAGGAATAAGTCCAAACTTTAAAAGTGCTTTTTTGGCTTTTTTTTCTGCACGATTTGATTTGTGTTGCCCTGATGCTATTTCAGTATCTTTCATACGAGACAACATATCATCAACTTTACTTTCTAATTCTGACTGATCAACAACATCTAAAATTTGATTCCTGTAAAAATATGCTGTTCAAAAAAATTACCTTCAACTTTAGTTTCTTCATGGTTGGGCATAGTATCATGAACTAACTCACCCATTTTTTTCACGTTTACTAATCGGACCTAAACGTTTATCTTCGATGAGCTCGTAAATGCTGGAGATACTTGATTGTTGAAAATAGATTGATGTAATCTTTTATAAATAAATTTTTTACTATTATTTAATGGTACTATTTCTAGAATTAAGTATAATTTTATTGTTTAAGGTTTTAACTTCTTAGCAGTGTTTTACTGGATTATCTTAATTGTTTCGTATAAACAATTAATCGATAGTTTGAAATTATTTTGTTAAATTATACTAATAAAAATGTTATATATTTTAAATTTGGATATCAGTTTGTTTTAGCATGCTTTGAAAGTTTTTAAAATATACTTGTTAATACCTTGAGTCTAGTTTTAGGATATGTGCTATGAGTGATTTAATACCCCGCAATTAGCGGCTGTTATATATTAAGAACGAGGTTGTTACACAATGGTTGACCTATTTGATATTAACAAAGAAGACGCATTTTCGGTAATTTTAGCTTAACTAGGCAACCATTTATATATATTTTTTAAGGATTGTGACAGTTTTAACATATCGATGGTCCCTACTGAAATAGGAAATTTAAGTGATGTATTGACGTCTAGTTATGCATTCTTTTACTCGGACGTTGATGTACAAAAATATTCAAGTGTAAAATTTTATTATAATAATGATAGCGAATGGTTTATTTTATTATGTGAATTAGAATGTTGCTGTAAAATATTTAATGTGTATAGAGTGAAAAATATATTAGTTTTAAATTTCTATTAATTTTTAATTTATGTTTAAATAACAATGACAGTAATGAATAAATAAGACTACTTATTTGAATTAATACAGCTAATATTATATGTAAAAATTAGTTTAATTATAGACTATTCATTTTACCTTAATATTATGTATTATTATTTGTTTTTAGTTTTGTCATGATGCTAGATCATCATTATTTATTTTTCCAATGGTGTTTGAATGTTATAAAATATATTTAGGCTATTGAAGAAGATGCTAGTATGTTATTGACACATGCTTTCCATCAAACAACCAATAACGAAACAATAAATACAATGGTTTTTTCGGATAGTACTACTCCGGAAACACTGGATAAAGATATAGATGAACCAATAATCGATTCAAATTTTGTAGGACATAAAAATATTGACGATTTGAATACAGAAAATAGCAATGGTAGATATTTATTACCTATAGTCGAAGTACAGACTGTTGATAGAGGAAAACCTAAATTATTACAAAAAATGATTAAAAATGAAAAAAATTGTTTTAAATGTGAAGAAAAAGATGAATATGGTTGCAGTAGACAATATTTGAAGTTCAAAAATTGTGATATATGCAGCACAAAATCACCATTCTTTACGTGTTATAGACATTTAAATATGATTAACTGCTGTCGTCGTAATATTTTCCATTCACTCTTATATACAATGGGTGATGAAAACTCAAGAGATCTAGTTGTTGCTATAAATGAATATAATAATTCCATATCACGCATTATATCACTCCCATTAAAATCCAGTTTTGATAAAATAATATTTCAACCATTTGACTTAAATAAAAATTATCCTAATGGAATAACATTAAAAGACAAATGTAAACTTCTTTGGCGTAAAACCTATCACAAAAACAATACTCCTCCTCACCATGGCTATCTTTGTGACTGTATTGAAGAAAAAGTTGGTCGATGTCGAAAATTATTAAATTATCTGCTTAATGTTATAAAAAATTTAATGAAAATTTTTCCTGGATATAGACTACCTACTGAACCCATATTTGAGTCTAATGCTAACCCTTTTTCTTATGATATTTATCCACAACTATCCAAATTATACGCTAGATTATTTTCAGCTGTAAAAGATATCGATTTCATTGTGTCTTATTTGGAAACAAATTTTCATGCTATGCTACCACCAAGTCTTAAATCAAATTTTTTAAATTGTTTTCTATTGTTTGATAAATTAAAAACTTTTTCTACCTATCACACTATCTTAACCTGTAACAATGATGATTTTCGAAAAGATCATGGTAATTTTTATCTATTTATTTATGAGAATTTGTTGAATCATTATTTTAGAAATAAACAAACAACTATTTCAACATTATAATACTATTGATAAGTATGATACAAAAAATTTTCACTACTGCAAGCATTTCCCTACCAATGAGGAGCTAAATGAGCTACTAGAGTTAATTAATTCTATATATAATAATTTGTTGTTTGGACCTTTCATATTAAACTTTTGTATGCTTGTTTTTTGTAAGAAATTGTCTAATAGTCAGATATACGTAACTGGATTTGATTACAGTACAATTCCTAGCAATATTTGGGACCATCCTTTTCCTGAATTTTTTGAAAATATGGATTCCATTGTTGTATCTCTGGTTCCTTACTGCGTTGATCGATAGTTTACTGGATACATTTATCTAGTTTGAATTTATTATGATACTTTTTTTAACAAAAACATTTTTCCTGCTATTTAATAGTTAGAAATATCTGGGTGACATTTTTAAAAATTTTTTGTTAATACAAATTGTTTTTTATAGTATGTAAGAAAATTCAATTTAAATAATGGACTCCTTAGTTTCATACACAAAGTTATACTTTAAATAGTATATAAGTTAACTTCACTACATATAAAACTATAAAATATATTACTTACAAGCTATTGGCTATAACAATTTGCATAATACTTGATTTTGAATGCCTATGTATGCAATTTTTAGGTTGTTGGATGAGAGAATTTGCCACTACCAAAAATGTTTGATAGCACGCAAAATATGACCTAAATAAAAAAAATTTAGCAAGCATGTGATTTATTTACATGATTGAAATTGTTGTAGTTAATTTATGGTAGTTATACTGCTAATCCATTTTTATTAACAGATAAGTTTATTAGTTTTAAAAAATGAGCATTAAAACGTTAGTTATACTTTTTAAATAATTGTGCAATAAAAAAACCTGCTTAAAGAATAGTGTCAGTTGTTAATTATTAAAAATCCGCCATATATAGGAATATGCTTGTGTGATACACTTGCGCACGACACTGTTTAATTTTAAGTGAGTAGGTCTCAATAAAATATATTCACATGTTGCTATATTCAAATGAAATAAATTTATTCAAATGTTGATATTATTTTATAAAAGAAATTAGTATCTATCATCTTAATAGTAATTGGACTCTAAATGTCATCCATAAATACATTATTGCTTTGAATTGATTGTCAATGTCTCTTTTTACTATTTTAGAAAGAATTTTTTTATTGTTACCTCAATATAGCGCCAAATATGACTATAATGCAAAATAGTTTTTTGAATCGATTATTTTCGTATAGATCCGTTAATGTACGAGTTTTGGATGTGTGGAACGTTTTAGGCTAAGTCAATTTTTTAGTAATTTAAAATTTGTATAAAATTGTTGTTTTAATTTTTATCTTAAAATTACCTTTTACTTGTTTGTATTTTATCTTGGTGATGTGTTTTTAAACTATTTAATACTAGTTTGCATTATTGTATTGAGCAGGAAATTCTTTAATGATGAGTTACTTTCCATTTTTGATAATTCTACCTCTTAAACTAATTATTATTGTATATAGAATATATATCATTGGATATCAATTTAAAAAAACAATATTGGTTCGGCATGGGGAGTTGGTATAAATTATTGACTCTAGTGTATTCTATATTTTATTTAAAATCTTTATCATAAGCTTGAAATGAAACACTTTTCCATATTTCATATATATATGCTTATGTATATATACTACAATTACATATTTTTCGGTAATATTTAGTGATACTTTCATATTCGTTAAATTTAATTTATAAAAGCCTTTAAGTAGCTTCTAGTATAGTTTTTTAGTTATTTAATATTCGTAATGTACTGTTTTATAGAGAAGATAAATACTAATTGCTAACTTTCAAACTCACCTGATATATATGAAAATATATTTACAGCTATGGAAATCAATGCTAAAGAATAGTTTTGTAAAGAATATATATATATATATATAAATACACTTGTTATCTTTATAATGATAAGTAGTGCTCTTAACAAAATAAAAATGTTTATGCTTTTGTTATTTAAGAATTAGGTTATTTTCTACTGCTATTATAATGAGATGTCCACATATATTTTAAAATAAATTAAATTTAACTATATATAGTAAACTGGCTTTTACTTGTTAAATTAGTCATTATTTTTTAATAGGTAAGCCAACATCGCTTCTTAAAAAATCTTTCACTACGAAATGCTCATTGCGCATCTGCTAAGATCGTACTATATAATTGTGTATCATCAAAAAAAGTACTATCTAAACTTTTCAAGATTATTTAAAAGATAAAAATGTTAAAACTGTATTTTATAAAGTATTAAATAAATCTTACATATTTATTTTTTGATATCGATATAGTTTATTGCTTACTTGAATACTGAGCAACTGCATAATATTTTAATATTCTTAGCCATGGTTTATCATTTTAAAAGAAATAATTTTAAAAATTACTTTATTTTACTTATTCAAATATATTAAATAAGAAACAATGTGTATGGATTCCTTTAAATCATAAAAATAAAAATTCTAGTCTCAAAAGCGTTAACTAATACTTTTCACTTGATATATTTTAGTATAAATGACCGGCTATATTATTTTTTTTTAATTTTAACAAATATTTTTAGAAAAACATGATAATACATCATCACATCCATAAACAACTAGTATTACATTGTTAGTAATTTAAAAAAAAAGATAATAAAGAAACTTTATTTTATGCTCTAGCATAATTTATGACACATTTTTATAAAATATTAGTATAAATTTACCATTTTTTACTACTTTAATAGTTGATTTTATGTTAATCCCAACACACAACTGCCTGCTAGTTATATATAACATAGGACTGATAACTAAGGCAACATATTTATGTGTAAGATATAAAATGGATTAATAATGTGAAAAACAATGTTATTTATTTATATATAAAGGAATTGAACTCAAAAGTGTAAAATATGAAACCATTTGTTTTAAACAGTATTCACCTATAATTGGTAGTAAAAGAGTAAAAAATGATCAAAAAAACTCTATTATGTAAATTTTCAAAAATTTTTATTTCATAATACGAATCTTTATAATAAATCAGCAAAAGTTTAATGCTGTTGCGGCAATTCATGCTAAAATAAACTCAGGGCATGCGCGTGAAAGAAGAATAAGGCTACTGTTACGGCGTATCTGTTCCACTTATTTTCATGGGTTCTCACAAATCAAAAGATCATTCAAAATCACATAAAAGTAAAAGTAAATCATCTGAGAGCACAAATAAAAATAAGAGTGAAAAATATGAGACACAACCAGATGAAAACAACAAAATAAATGATCAGACTGATTCATTAATAACCAAGAAACAAGTATTATATTTATTAAATATATTTAAAAATAAATATTATATAAGCCATTATCTTTGGAAGAATTATTACAGAAACATGAAGATGAGAAAAAAGGGCAAGAGCGACCAAAATTTTTAACAAAAGAAGAACGTCAACAGCTTGCTTTAGAACGTAGAAAGGAAGAAGCAGAGAAGAAGAAACGATTATATGAGCAAACAAAGCAAAAAAGAGAAGAATTTTTAAAAAGAGCACAAATTGAAAGTATTACAGTGAATTTTTTAAACTCGTTGTCAAAGTAAATGTATTTAATACTTAGGTGGTAATTTAAGTGAAAATGAAGTATCATCGCACAATAATAATGGTAGTGGATATGGGTGGAAATCTGAAAGTTCTAAGAATAAGAGCGGTGCTATTGATGGGGATATTAATACAGATGTATTTTGTTCAAGTTAAGAATTTTGTTAAAAAATTTTATTTAGAAAATAAATATGGCTATGCTTAATGCAATAAAAGATAAATATCTCGGTTCAATAAAAAGAAAAAGGCGTTCTCGACATTATACAGAAAAAAAATTTGTTTTTGATTGGGAAGCTACGGAAGACACTTCGCATGATTATAATGATCTTTATAGTAATAAGCATCAAGTACAACTGTTTGGTAGAGGCCATATTGCTGGAATTGATATAAAAGTTCAAAAAAAAGAACTTTCTAAGTTCTATGAAGATCTTATGGATAGTAGACGTTCTGAGTTGGAAAAGCAACGTGAAAAGAAACGACTTAGAGAAGAACGAGCCAAGGCAAAAAAAGTTGCTCATAAAGAAAGGCATTGGTCTAAAAAACCACTTGAAGATATGACATCTAGAGATTGGCGTATTTTTAAAGAAGATTTTAGTATAGTAACCAAAGGTATACTATATGATAATAAAGTATTTATTCAATTATTAATTAATTTAATTTTTCAGGTGGTTCTGTTCCAAATCCTATTAGAAATTGGGAGGAATCAGGTCTTCCAAAAAAAATTATAAAAGTAGTACATTCATTGGGATATAAAGAACCTACTCCTATTCAAAAAATTGCTATACCAGTTGGTATGAGAAATCGTGATGTAATTGGGATAGCTGAGACTGGTAGCGGTAAAACTGCTGCATTTATTCTTCCACTTCTTGTTTGGATAATGGATCTTCCAAGAGTTGACCAGTATTATAATTTTTTCATTAATATTATAATCAATTATAGAATAACAGATGCTAGCCAAAGTCCATATGCTATTATTTTAGCTCCTACTAGAGAGTTAGCAACGCAGGTTTATTGATATGATAAAATAATAGATTATTATTGGAAAACTTATTCAAATATTTACAAATGTAGATTGAACAAGAAACTTTAAAATTTGCTAAGCCTTTAGGAATAAGAACGGTATCACTTGTTGGAGGAGTATGTTTATTATTTATACATGTCAATTGATTTTAAATAAATATTATGTAGATGTCCAAAGAAGAACAAGGTTTACAGTTGAGATTAGGATGTGAAGTATGTTATTAATTATTTATTGGGTACACAAAAACTTTCATTTAGATAATCATTGCAACACCTGGTCGTTTATTGGACGTTCTTGGTATGATAGAGAAAACAAATTATTCATTAGTATCTTTTTTTAGAGTCTCGCTATGTTATCTTATCCCAATGTTCTTATATTGTGTTGGATGAAGCTGATAGAATGATTGATATGGGATTTGAAGAAAGTTTACAAACAGTGTTAGATTATTTACCACTTTCTAATCTAAAACCTGATACTGAAGAGGCAGAAGATATAGATAAATTGATAATAAACGTTGGTAGTCGAGAAAAATATAGACAGGTATTTTTAAAGCTTATATTTCATAGTATAAGACTATTAAAATTTGATAACATATAGGTTTTATTATTAAATTATATAAGTTTATACACAAACCATTTAAATATTTGTTTATTTTACTCTATGATTGATATGATAGATATTATCCATATTAAAAACTTCTTTTTAATTGTTAAAAATTCTTCTTTACCATTATACAACATTTATAGAATAATTTTTAATAATTGTATACTAAATATGTATTATAGATTGCTATTTAGATATTTTATATAATAAAAAATAAGTTGTTTAGCTTATCAAATAAATTTATTGTTTCATAATTAATAATAGTTTTTAAATGAAATTTAGTACAAGAGTTTAGTTATTTTTAATTGTTTAGACATGCATGTTTACTGCAACAATGTCACCCGCTGTAGAACGACTTGCTCAAAAATATCTTAGGTAATATTTATTTTAATGTTCTGTTTTCATGTGTTATCAAGACGACCTGTTACCATATACATTGGAACTGTTGGTAAGCCTGTAGAAAGAGTGGAACAACGTGTCAGCATGGTTAGTGAATCTGGTAAAAAGTATGTGATCTAGTTATTTATTTTGCTACAAGATAAACTTTGACCCATCTCATTATAATTGTTTTATAGGAAATTATTACTAGAAATACTTGAATCGGAGCTTTATGAACCTCCAATTATTATATTTGTCAATCAGAAAAAAGGAGCGGACTTGTTAGCAAAGTCATTAGATAAAATTGGTGTAAATTATCCTCTTAATTATTTTTGATATTATTCATATAAATTTTTAAAGTTTGCAGCTGTTTCATTACATGGTGGAAAAAGTCAAGAACAACGGTATTATTTGTCACATTTTTAAGAAAATTTGTTGACCTTTTATTTTAGAGAAGCTTCGCTTCGTGAAGTAAAGAATGGTAGTAGAAACATTCTTGTAGCTACTGATGTTGCTAGTCGTGGTATTGATGTGAAGGATGTTTCTTTGGTGCTTAATTATGATGTACCGAAAACTATTGAAGATTATACTCATAGAGTTGGTAGAACAGGTCGTGCTGGGAAGAATGGTATTGCTATCACATTTTTAACACCTGATGACACCCATCTTTATTATGATCTGAGGCTAATGCTAATGCAAAGTCCTGCTAGTATCTGCCCTGTAGAGTTGCTAAATCATCCTGAGGCTCAACACAAACCAGGAACTATTGTACAAAAAAAACGCAAGGATGAAGTAGTTTTTACTGCATAAAATTTATAAATTTAATTGAAGGAGTAATTATCCTAGTTTTGGTTTGTTTGTTATATATTTCGATAGACATGCTTGTATATTTGTAATATTTAAAAATACTTTTCTGTGTTTGCACAAGCTAAAGAAATAGTTAAAATCATCTTTTATTTAAGATTTATATTGCAAAATTATTGGTTTAGTGCCTATCATTACTGTTAAAAAAATATTAAAATATGATATTTAAACTAAAAAATAGGATGTATTTTTTAATTTTTGGTCAATAGGGGGGGATTGCTAATATTATAGTAACGTGAATATCATAAATTTGTCTTCAAACAAATATGTAACTTACAAGTTTTTTATCTCACATTTTTAAAGTTATTTATGCATAAAAATATATGAGTTTAAAAATTAGGAATAGTTTTAGTTTACATCATTACGATTATAATAAAATTAAGCCATTATTTTAATAGATTTTGATAGTTTTTTTCTAGCATTCTTTTGTTCTCTTTTCTCTCTTTTAGCCTTTATATATATGGAAATTTATATGTGATTGGTTCATATAACAATGTTTACCTCTAACTTCATTTGTATACTTGGATTTGTAGTATTCATAATTTTTTCCTTTTCTTCTCTGACTTTCTGATCTTTTCGTTGCATAGCTTTCTATAACAAGAAAAAATGTATTAAAGCTTTAATAAACTATACTTCCACTCTTAGAATATGTTCTTTTCTCTTGACTCTTGCATTAATAGTTTCTCTGAATTTAGATAGTTTGGATTTCCCCTAATTATATAAAATTAAATAAGTTTACAAATAACATTGAACTGAACTTCTTTGCTTAATAGAAACTTGTTTTGCGATAGTTGTTTAACAAATTCGAAATATTGATTAAAAAAATTTGAAAGATCGACATTCTGTGGTTTGAATATTCCACTTGGAACTATAAAATCATGTTAAATATCCATGTAAAACAGATATATATTATGATACGATACATTGTAGTTCGATCACAATTTTTTTGGATTTTAAGCTGTTTTTTGTATCATCGTGTAATAAAAATGAAAATTCTTTTTCCATACTAACATAGAGAATATCATTTTAGAAAATAAACATTATCAAATGAAAGGAATATTTAACATCATTATACCTATCATACATGAGATCTGTAAACAATATAGAACCAATATATGAATAATACATATTAATCATTTTGCCAAACTAAAATATGACATTATTAATTTGATATTTTTATATAAAATGAGTTATAAATAGTATTTACCAGCTATTTATTTAAATATTAATAGTATTTAACCTAATATAAACATATTTATTAATAAAGTATAGATTGGTATATACTTGATAACCAAAATATAACAAATTTATTTTTTAAAATTTTTAAAAATAATGCACAAACGATGTATACATAATTTACTTGTAAATAAATAAAAAAATTCTAATATTTAGTAAATTAATATTATAATAAAATATGAAAAAAAATTAAATATAGCATTATTCTATCGAATTCTATTTAAACATTTTATTAGAGATATACAGAATGTTTTGCTATTGAAGCATAAAATTCATTTAATTCTGAAGCAACATGAAAATTATCTGAATAATTTTGGTTTTCCAAAATAATATCATTTGATCTGTCTTTGCACAGTTTCATCTATGTAATGTGTCACTATTTTAATAAACAATATGTGGTTACATGATTCACAATATCTTCATTTTTAAATAAAATTTGTTTGTTTCCCATAATAAGAATAGGTATTTCTACATCATCATTTATATAGGTTGTTAATTTCTTCATTAATTTATCATTTAAGATTTCATTAGTATAAATAAAAAATCTACTAAGCTATCTTTGAAATGTTTATTCGATAAAAAATTCGTAATCAATGATAAAACTGATTGCCGTGGTAGTAACTAAATTAGTTAAAAATATATACAACAAAATACATAAAAATAGCATATACGTTTAATTCACATAAAAAACCTTTACAAATTTCACTTCCAGTACACCATAAAATGTATTTATTTTCATTAATCTGCATAAATTTTGTTGATTTTAAATTAGTGTCACCTATATCATGTAACATTTTGTATTATTTATTCAACCAAAGTTAATATGTAGAGAATACCACAATAATCAAAATATTCCTGAATAAGATTCCTATTTTTCAACACCCTTATTTTTTACAAAATAAAATACAAAATATATACAGTAATATAAATATTACCATTCTTTAGCTATTGCAGTATTCACATTCAATCCAATACAGTATATAACCAATGACAGTATACAAAGTAAAATAATTGAAAATTCAATTTTATATTGTGGTAGCTTATCCAATGAAATGTTCTATTATGCATAATAATTAGTCAGTAGATAAATACTAAATTTTCTATGTATGTATGTATGTGTGATTATACGATACCAATTTTGATACTGATTTTTTCATCTCTCTTATTTTAAGCTTATCTTTAGAATTATCTTCAATTTTAATATTTTGATAATTCAAAAATATTTCTTATATAACTCAATTGTAATTACCATCTCTAATCGTTCTCCCTTGACCACTATCAATTATTTCAATGTCCATATCATCATCAATATCATCATCAACTTGAATTTGAAATGTTTTAATGAATGAAAAGTTTGATGTAACTATTATTAGAAACAATAATGAAATAACAACTTCTCGTCTGCCCAATCTCATCTTATATCTCTCGTGCATTGCGCACGCAACAAGAACACGTCTGTGGTATTATGGCGGTCTTTATTAAATTTTTTAAATTGTTACCTTTAATATAAAATTCTCTATGTATATCTACACAAATTAAATTGATTTACTACTTTTTTGAGGATTTTCATTATGAATATAATTGGTCTATAAATATAGCTGTGCTACTAAACATCATATCTTAATGTAATATAAAGCTGCTTTATTTTATGTAGAATCTAATTTAAACTATATCTATTTACTAATTAAAACTATTTCTGATATTTTTATTGTATAGTTAAATGATTGAAAAAGTTTCCATGCTAATATCCAAGCTTTTAAATTATTCGATGACTTGTGGGATGCCATAGAAAATAATCTATATGATTTTTTAAAAAGTAAATACTTTTTTTCGAAATTTTGGTGTAATAATATAATTTCAACTTAATGATAAAAAATTTTTGTTATACAATTTTAGCGTTATATACAAAAACAATGGTACTACAATGAATAATTGGGTAACTATATTAAAATGTAGTTACAAATCAGATTTAGTGGTAAAAAAAATTCATTGTTTACTATTTAACGGTGTCACAATAAAAGTATTGATTTATCGTATTATAGAAATACTATTAAGATTTCAGTATGTAATTTAGATGTTAATTTTTTCGATTGTAAATGGAATGAGTCACATTCAAACACTACAGGATTTAATGTTTGCATTAAAGAAATTTGCAATTGTATTAACTGAAAATAATACTGAGCAGTATGAGTAATAGATTACTGTTATTTTAATAATAGGAAGTAAAGCCTTGCCACAATAATTCTATGGAATGTCTAACAATTAAGACATTTATACGAGAACGATCCTGCAGCTTATAGCTCCAAGATTTATTGCATAGTAAAGTTTATTGTTTAGTTAAGCAACTATTTACCTAGGTAGGAATATCGTTTTTGTGTAAATATGAACTTTTTAATAATAAGCTTCAATTAATGTACCACGTCTATAACTACCTACTATTGACCTAACGCATTATTTATTTTTAAAATATCACCCTATTCAAAAAAAAAATTTAATAAGATTATTTAAAGAATACATATGAAATAAAAAAAATCGTGTTTAGATTGCACGAAATGAATTGACTGTAAAATTTTCATTTTCAATAAAATTATTACTACATTTATAATCATAATGGGAAAATCATAGAAATACTGATTATATCTACATATTTATAATAAGAATTTATAAAAACATGTGTATGAATAAATAATCGTTTCTTTTAAGTTAGAAGTATGTTGATCATTTTTGTAGAACAATATAATGATAGATACAAACATAAAGCCAGAATAGGTATTTTTATTTAATGATTTATACGAATATATATTTAAAATTTTATCAAAACAGTTATAATAATAACTTTATGATGGATAGATAACCCATTATTATGTAACAGAACGCACTTCAGTACAACTAGGGCCTATTTCTTTATATTCAGTTGGGGAAATCCATAGTTGTTGAAATGATCCCTAAAAGTATTAAAATATGATCAGTAACTATTAATCTAATAAATAATTACCAGACTAGACAGGATGGATCCACCAATCCAAGCACTAAATCTTTTTTCAAGGGAAGAATTTGGAGTAAGAACTTTAATTTTTGTTGTCTATAAGAATTTATGCGTATTAACATTTAATAATAGTATTGAACGAGTGTGAATAAATAAGTTATCGTAGAAAACATACCGGGGACATGATTGAAATTAATTCATTGTAAATACGATCACTCATACCAGTAATACAAGAGCATCCACCACATACAATAATGTTATTTAGGAGTGCCTTTACAAGAAATAAACATAACTAGTATGGTTAAATTATAATTACAGGTTTCAAATCCACATCACACTTATCTACAACATCAATTATGGCTGCCTGAAGTGATTTTATAGGTGAAATGTTCTCATGCTTCTACAAAAGTGGTCAAAAAAAATATAAAAATGTGTGGCAGTTTAAATAATAAATTTACTTGTAAATTTTCACTAAAATATAACTCTGGAATTTTGTATGCATAGTATTCGTCGTGAAAGTTTGTTGTAAGATTAAATCGATAACCAGTGGGAAATTGATATTCGGTAAAATTTCCAGTAAATGGCCTTTCAACGCTTAATGGATTTTATATGAAGATTTTATAAAAAGAACTCATAACTAACATATCATCTATGTTGCTATCAGAAACTTTAAGTGTATGTTGTTGGAAGTCTTGAATTAGTTTCAACCGATGATATTGTATCCAATTGGGATCGATATTGTCTAGATCACTTTTCAATGTATATAAAGGTGGTTCTTCAAGATTTCTTCTTTGCTAAAAACAATACCTTTATTGCTTCTGATACAATTATATTAAGACATACACTAATTTTTAAACATGGCAAAGGTACTAAATCAATTTTAAATTTTTTTTCTAAAATATCTTGAACTTTTGTTGATATGAGTGAACCGTTAATGGAAATAGTAGTTGAAGCCTTTGTCAAACAGTAACCATCAGTAACAGGACATATAGAAGTTGAACTATGACCCATGTCAACAATAAGAGATGTCGTACGACCACTAGAAAATGATGATAACACTGGTGACTTACATATACTCATTGCTGCTGCACCAAACTTTTCAAATATCAATTCTGTAAGTTTTTCTCGATTTATTTTCAGATTATTCTAATTTGAGAAAAAACATAAATCGAACAAAATATTTGCATTTATGTTAACAATCATAGTAATAATAATACAAATGGCTCAGTAAATAGAACAGGATGATCACTTGCAATAGTGGATAATCGGTCACTATATATATAGTTTAACATTTCTTCAACTACATCCATGTTGTAACCTTGAATCATTTTATTAATATAACAAAAAAATATATAATAATATATATGTACAATGATCTTCTCCAATAAGCTTCTTAAATTCTATATTAGAACGTATTTGAAAAATATTTTTATCTGCCACACAGTAAGCTTTGTTTACTATAATATATTAAACAAAAAATTTAAATCTTTCATTAAATAGCATAGTCATTCTACCATTTTTACAACTATTGATTTGGCCTTTTTCTACATCATCATCTACACTTTTATCCATATGTTCCTCTTTGATAGTGTTAAAGCCAGCACATGAAGCTAAATCAGCCTTAAATATATAATTCGATTTAGAATTGAATAGCAATTATAAAATTACGATAGGATATTCCTGCCCAGCATAACCACATCTTGTTGTGTTTGAACCAAAGTCAATTACTATCGCTCCCACATCATCTAATATAGTCAACTATAATGTAAAAAAATCATTATAACTAAGCATCACCTCCACAGCAGGCTGAATTGGACATTATGATTTGACGCGCCTGTGCACGTACGAAAACAAGCGATCTCTAGGGGTTGGTGACGTGATTTATTTTGCTGTATAGTCGTTTAAATCAAATCTTTTAATCTTTTCATAAGAATAAAATAAAATTATTTTATTTAAAATGAAAAATATTTGATAGTTTCTTACATTTACGATAGACAAATTCATTTTGTTTCACATATCAACACAACACTATTAAGACTGTGTGTTATTACAGCGTTTTATAATATAAAGAAGTACATTGGTGTGCCTTGTGTACAAAAATAGCATATTAGGCTGTTAACATTACTTTCCTGGGGTTTGCGTTTGTTTACGCTGATATACAATAAAGATAATCGAAGATACGTGATCATATGACGTTTAGTTTTCTAGTTTATTATCACAAGGTGCCAAACTTGTTACTTATTTCACACCACAAAATATCTAAATATCATAAAAATGTGGCTTGAATACCCTTTTAAACTACAAGAATAACCTTCCGGTACAAATAAAAGACCATTTAAAAAAAATTGGGCAGCTTATTAATCTACAAAAAGAGATACAATCATAAAAAATATGAATCTTTCTAGAAATTAAGATCACTGTTTTCAAATTAACGTGGATAATAAGAAGAGTATATTACAATGTGCTTGCTATCTACGTTAAATTTAATTTAATGTATATAGATTTCATACCAGATTCCTAATTTTCATTAAGATTTAAATACAATTAATATGCAGCAACTTATAATTCCTTACATGAGTTTTTTAAAAATTTTCTATGCAGAATTTCACCATATAAACTAGCTAAAATTTGTTCATTTGATATAAGATTACTTGAGAATTAAATTATGTAAATAAATTGTAACCTATTAGATAAAAGTGCTACTATGGCAACAAGGGTGAAAGATAGGTAAACCGATAATACACCAAGGGTTGTTCTTATCTAGTTATACAGAAATATTTCTTTTGGTTATTTTTTACATTATCTAACAAATTAGATATTTATTAATTTACATAGAATCGAAACTATAGCCAATAGAAGGTAGTATCAAGATACAATGGACTTTTTTACGGAATAATTTTTAAAGGTTAATACTTTTATGATTTTATCGAATAATTTTTTAAATATTTTGTAATGTATTAGTAAAAGGTTATATACTCATATCAAGTTTATTACAATTTATGCTGTTAAATATATAGATAGTATTGTTGATATACAGCAAAACGTATATTTCATTATATCAATCACTACTTTTCTATGTGAAAATACACTCATTAATCAACTTTTAAAGATACTTAAATAAGGTTTTATACTTATTCTTTTTATCCATATTTAATGCTAATTAAGTAGTTGGATTCAGAATGATCAGAATTTTCTTATTTAATAAGTATGAAATAAAATACCCTTTTTTAAAAAAGATAAGAATATCACCAAGCTAATGGAACAAAAGTATATAAAAAATTTTTTAAACAAAAATATCTGTTTATCCTTTAATTCTCAAAAGAAATTATTTTATCATTTATATAATGGTTTTTATAATAAATTTGAATGTAGACATAACAATTCATAATAGAAGCCTATTGTAAGTAATTTAGTGTGATTCATTACAAATTTCGATTATTACAGAAAATTAATGACATTAATATGAGGCAGCTGGTCTAAAGGAAGCTATATCATGCACAGTATGACGTTTGGGGTTACCTTTATTAACAAAATTATATATTACAATTGAAACAATAAGTCAAAAAACAGAGCCTAATATATTTTAAAATTAGTGGAGACGACAAAAATTCTAAAAATTCACACAATAATACAATAAACGATCTAAATAGTTTTAAATTAAAAAGATAAACTTGATTTTTTATACACAGCAAAAAAAATTGGACACCTCACGAGTAAACAAAGTTAAATTGCTATTTAAGGATCCTTTTTATCATAGATTCTCATATGAATGTTAAAATTTATAAAAGCGTTAAATATTTTTAAAATAAAACAAATTTATCACAACGGTACACCGCAAAGTAACCACATAAGACTGATATTATAATTCGATGATTATCGACAATCTACGATCATAAACAGATCTACACTTAAGAACTGATTTGATGTGGGATCGTATTTGTTGACTGAAACATTTGATATATATATATATTAAAAATTTAAAGAAGACCTTATATCTTATAGAAAAATTTTAATAAAGTAAGAATTAAAACGTAGTAATATTGTTTTGTCAACTAAAAAATTTTTTCTATTAATTGACTGAAGAAGCCTCCACTGATATTGATTTAGTTGTTTTTTTACTTAAATCACTAATAAAGCTATAATTTCTTCTCCTTTTGTGTTTGAAATTTAAAAGTTACTATAATTTATCTTGTAAAGGACTAAATATCATAATCTTGATTATCACATTCAACTACGTCGTGAATATATTTAACTTTTGTTTTGAATGTTTGTATATTAATAGATTTAATAATGAATGAGAATTAGTATTTAATAATTTATATACAATAAAGAACAGCCATATAGTTATTTAATGGATATGGATCTTAAATCGACCAATAATAACAATCTAAATTATAATTTTATCGATATTTATAAATTATTTTTTATTGAAGTTTAACAGTATTGTATATGATTCAATTTAAAAAAAACCTAGATATATATTCTAATTGATGGAAGTTAGCCGTTTTAATGGCATGAACTATTGAAAAATGTTGTATTTTGGTGATATTTGAGTTGGAATGATGTTAATAAAGTAATTTAATATTATTTTCTGCTAAAATTATCCAATTTATAGTATATGTAAAAATTTTTTAAAGTAAATACATAGACTATATAACTAGAATGATCTAGTCCAACAATTATAGCGGTAATGAAATCATACATTTCGCAATGATGACAAAGTGCTTAATTGAACAAATTTGAGACACATCTATCTATAACGCTAATCCAATACATGTTTTTATAAATAAAAATAATGAAACTTTTATAATTACGAAATTATGAAAGATATCGTAATTAAATGCTATTGCATATTTAATATCAAATGTATCAAAAGTATTGTGCTTGACAAAAGAATGTTTCGATAGCAACAAAATAATTTATAGAAGAATAATAGTCTAAAAGGAGAAATTTTGTTGCAATTTAAATATTTTTGTAACTATTTATCAAAACTGTATATACTTTTAATTGTTATTATCATTGCTAAATTCAATCAAAACTATTAACTTAAATAAAATTTTGCTTTTTCAAGTTAAAATAACATGCATTCCATAACGGTAGATGGATGATAAAAAGCAACCCATCGTAAATGTGGTACGCATGCGCAACAGATGAAACGTCAGTTGTTCCATGTGGCAATTTAAAGTGTGTGGTCACTTGAGGGAGTTTATTGAATCAAAAAACTGTATTTAACTTTAATCTAATGAGATAGAATATATTATCTTATATTTAATAGACAGAAAGATAGTTTATTCCAATCAGCAAGAACGTTGGAGGAATAAAACCATCTTTCATGATTTATAACATAAATACCAAAAACTAGATGAATCTAATAAGATAATTAGAAATAAGTTTTGATGTTTTTAACGAAAATTTCTAAATAATTTTCATTTGGTGCAGTTTTTTTCTCCTATACAGTCAAATAGTGGAGTCAATTAAAGATTAGTGAGGTTCGCGTAGATCAGAAATAAGAGTGTAACGTTAAAATATTTAGTTAAAATTGATTAAAAGCAGCAATAACTATACAGAATTTTTTTAATTATGGTATTTGACATGTAAAGTTTATGTTAAATTAATATTTTTCAACTACATCTTTCCTTCAAGTTGGTTTGTGTTTGTATTTATTTGACGTAACTATTGCTTGTTCTAATTTTTTATGTTGAATTTAGTTTTTTTAATTAAAAAATATAGTTTTTATGTTTCTGTATGAAATATAAATTTGGTTGGTTAATCACTATGCTATGAATGGAAAATGTATGAAGGTTTGGTTGATCTATAATACACATCATGTGATACTGTCCATAGTTAGTTGAAAACGATTTTTGAACGTATAAAAAACACTCTGTAATTAATTTTATTATTAATCATGGTATAGATGTTTTAATTAATCAACACTCGTTCATAATAGTATCTTTTTGTGTTTGTTTCATCAATGATTTTAAATGTGAAGGTAAAATTAATCATAAAAAAAGTATGAAATTCATTTTCTAAATATTATATTTCTTAATTTTCAGACAGAGAAAACATTAACTTATTTTTCACAAAAAATCAAATGGTTCCATTTAGGATCGTAACTTATTAAAAGTCTATCTTGGAAATATACTTATATAGTAATATTATTCAGTATATTTATATTTAAAGTTTACATAAAAAACATTGAAGCGTTTAAAATTGTCAATACTTTCATATAAAAATTTGACTGCACTTATTCTGGAAATATACACACTTGTTTCATAATTTCTTAAGTATATTGGCTTATTTTTACACTTCATATTTTTGTCTATATCTTAATTGTATCAATTGCAACCATAAAATATCTCTATTATGTTCCTTAGATGCTAAAAAGTAACAATAGTACATACATGGCTTCTAAATACAACACAAACATTAAATTTGTGTTAGCATTTAAAAAGAATTTAGGATTGTTGTTATATATAGTCAATAGTAAGGTATCTCACTATAATAATAAAAATGATCTTTTATTGGCTTCACTAATAAACACATTTATCTATAACAATTTTTTTCACAAAAATAAAACTAATCTTTCAAGGTATTTTACACTTGATTAAAATAATTTTAAACTTATGATAAATAGGTAGCTATTATGTTGTTTTGAGTAGAACATAGTGAAAAAGATATCTAAAATATGGTATTCGAGATAATTCATCAGGCGGCAAAGCAATTTCCCGCTTAAAATTTAATCTCTTAATTGTTTCATCTAGTAACAATTCTTCTTAAATACAAGTGACTGTATAAATAATGGTTTTATAGACAAAAATAGTTTATAAACTTTCATGTAGTTATTAGTTGTAGAACAAATTGAAATATTTTAGTAAATCTAAATTAAGATGACAAAACGTATAATATTTAACCATCTACAAGATTAATCAGCACGTGATAATTATCTTTCGAATGACTTCTTAATGCTTCAAGGATAATTTTTTTATGAATAAACGCTTTGATATATTAAATATGATGTTTTGTTAATTTATATATGCTCTAAATATCTTAACTACTCTCATAAGTTATTGCCTAGAGAAATTGTATAATTTAAAAGTATAATTTATTTGATCGAAGATTAATGTTCGGTTAAAGTTGGAAAAAGAACTTCCCATAGCAAATTCTCTAAATTAAATATGAAAATAGTGGTTAAAAAATTTCTAAATTAAATTTTGAATTTAATTATAATAATTGAAAAGAATATTAAATCTAAATAAAAGATATGATAAAATAAATATTGAGTGTTATATATCTAGGAACTCTTAGCAGAGAATGGCTTATTCCCGCTAATCTACTACGCGTGAGCAGCTAATTGTTGGTAGTGGTGGTGATGTTTGAAGCAAAGTTATCGGATGGTAGTATTTTGAGAAAAATTATAGAAGCAATAAAAGATATTGTAAATGAAGCCAACTTTGAGTGTACATCAACTGGTATCTATGCACAAGCAATGGATACCAGCCATGTAAGTTTAGTATCATTGGAGCTTTCATCAGAGATGTTTTGTGAGTATCGATGTGATAGAAATATTGTCATTGGTATTAATATACCAGAGTAATATTGTTAGAATTGATTAATATAATATTTATATTGTGCGATAGTATGCTAAAAGTTTTACGTTGTGCAAATGTTACAGATTCAGTAGCCATGAAATGCCAAGATGATGGTGACATTTTAACATTTACACTTAGTTCAAAAGGTATAAATCTACTTTTAAATTATGACATTTTGAAACGAACATTTAGAGGGTGATAAAGTCTCAACATTTTCGTCTAAATTAATGAATATAGACACCGAATCACTTGTTATCCCTGTATTTTAAATTAAATTTTCAATAATGGCTTATGTAGCATTGTTAAATTAGAAACTAGAAAGTGAAACTGTTGTAACACTTCCATCTCAACGATTTGCTGATATTGTAAAAGATATTAGTCAATTTAGTGAATCAAGTATTTATATATGATATTTTTATAATTTTTATTTGAAATAAATATAAGTGGTCATTTCCACCTCAAAAGGAATGGTTAATTTTATTGCAAAGGATAACGTTACACATGGAGAAATTTGTCTTATATCTAACGATGAAATACCTAGTGAAAGTGTTAAAATAGAACATACTGCCTGTGTTAAGCAAAAATTTTCTGTTAGATTTCTTAATTTATTTGCCAAAGTAATAAAGGCTAATAGTTGAATTAATTTATCACGTTGTATAGTCGCATGGTTTGAGTAGTAACGTGAGATTACTATTACAAAATGAACTTCCAGTATGTGTGGAGTATAACATAGAACCGAATAGCTCTCTCAAGTATTACATAATTAGGAATGTATTAAATTTTATTCATTATAGGTTTTATCTCGCTCCTGGTTTTAATGATGATGAAAATGAAGATGATTCAAAGAAATGAATGACATTATTTCATATAATGGGTGAATTGCTAACATGATTATTTTAATTAATGTTTAATTCTATGTTGTACACATATTGTAATTCTTTGTAAAATTTATTTCTATATAGTAAAAAAGTAATTTAAATTAAAATAATAGCAAAATATTCTTACTACAAATTTATTTGTTACAGTATCATCCTATTAATTAGAGATAAAGCAAACTTCTTTTTCCTTATCTAAATTGACTGATTATTTATGTGAAGTATCTATAAGTTCATATAAAATTTTTTAAATAACACTATTACCTTTTTATTATTTATGGATGCTCTTTGCAGTAATAGTTATATTTAATATATCATGGTTAACTATAACCCTTTTTCTAGATTAAATTATAAAATATTAAAAATCATAAATTGCTTAGTTATTTTTGATTTACACCTATTACGTTATTAAATTGTTATCTTCCACGTAATTGTATTTAAAATTGTATCAGGGAGTAGAAAATAATTCTTTAAAGTGTATTCTTATCTTATGTTTGTTTAGATGAAATTATTTAGTTAGTTAAAAGACTGTTATTATGTATGCATCTTAGTGTGTGTGCCGCTAATGTATAGTGAACCTTTACCTGATGAGAACATTTGTCTAAAACAAGCTTTATATGATTGGAAGAACTAGCATGACTGAAGGTGTGGGAATTTTTTGATATTCTTGCAATATGCAAACTATTATCAAAGTAATTTTTTTGTTAAATTCATTATAAACTTTTCTATGATATAATAAGGTTTTATTGGCATGTTTATATTTATGTATGATCTTGTCATCGTAAATGATCAGTCTTTTAATTTTACATCAATATGGTGTACTTTAAGATTTTTAAATGAACTTTAACTATTGAATTTTATCGATTTCTATTAACCTACATTTTATAATAAATGATTAAACATCCATAAGCAAAAATATTTTTATACTTTTTTCAAGTTGCTAGTCAACCTTATCATAAAAATCGATTATCATTAGTAAAAAGTATAAATTAATTTTTAAAGGTTTTAAAATTGATTTAGTGAAGGAACACCTAAACAAATCTATGTATTTAAATATTTTATATAAAACGATTTAGTTATCGACGCTTTATGGACTTATTTGTTATTTTCATATTAAATTTACGTTTTTTATAGACTATATTTCATACTGCATGATTGTTTTCCTATGAAATCTGAACTGTTTATATGTAATCGGTGCATATCTTTTTTTAAATTACACGATGGTGCATTTTTTATAACTTGTTTAGTTGAAGTTTTTCGGCTAGTCATGCCCATGTCAATATTGCTTTAGGAACCAGAGTGTCGTCATAATGCGAGTTAATTTTATGCAATCGCCCGTAGATTTATGGCACCATAAAAACTCATTTTATGTAAATACCATTTCGATCATACATTATTTCGACATAAAATTCGTCTAAAAGATTCTTTGATGCAAGTGGTAAGTTAGGAACGTATATTACATGTTCTTGTACCTTGGTATTTAGTATCCAATTTCTATTGTTTAACCACAAGTAAGCCATAAATCAAAAATATATAACCACAAATCTCTCATTAGAACTAAGATAGGTAGTACTGAAACCCTAGAAACAGTGATCAGATCATAGCGATAATCAATGTTATCTATATACTGCTAGCCTTGTTCTTTACTAGTTGCTATTTTTTTGAGTGTTTTCTTGTATATGTTAGTAGTTTATGGTAGATTTTTTCTTTTTTTTTTAATTAGAAATAGTTATATTTTAATGAAAATATTTTTAAAATTTATAAATATAACATGTATACTTTATTTTTGTAAAAGTTTAGTCACAAAATTACGTTGACTATGGACAGTGTAATAACATCTCACATATCAGTTATTACCTCAAATTTTATAATTTTCTTACATATCGTGTAATTTTTTATAACAAAAATGGATTCCAATATCTTTATTTTTAATAACTTTTGTTTTATATAACATTCTAAATTTATCTTTTAAAATCCCTTAAAGATATAATTTTATTATTAATATATATTTTAAACTATAACAATAAAAATTTATTTTTAAAAAACTTAAATAATTGTGTCGCATTTATTTTTTAAGTTTCTATATTATAATACACTATCAAATAGAATAAATTATTAAAAATTAAATAGTTATAATTGATATCTGAACCTAAAATTGTTAAAAATCTAAAATTTAGAATTATAAGAAATATAAATGCTTATTTTTAGTTTTTTAAAACGATATTAAAATTTAGTTATAAACGGGTTTTGATGCAATAAAATCATCTAATTCATAGATACAAAGCATATCAATCTATTATAACGAAAAATACTCTACAATACTAACTTCAACTCATTAAATTATGATAAAAATCTGTTATTTAATAATTATTAAAATTTCTCAACACTTTACAACTCACATTGATTCGTGAAAAAAATATACTACGATCAGTACCGATTATTTATTCCAGTATATAATTCAGCAAAAAATACCATTGCATACTTATATTTTATGTATTGTAAATAATATTTCACTATTTTTCATATAAAAAATTAATATTATTTATATAATTAAAGAATATGTTTATTTTTTTTATCATTTCATAATGATACATATACTTTATTTATCACGTGGTAATTCAAATGATGAAACTATCGAGCATTACTTGGATGACACGTTATTTATAATTTTATGTTAAACAACTTTCTAGCTATTTTTATTTCTATATCTTTAAATGATAAAAATCTGTATTATATAATTAATTTGATAAAAGTAATATGGATCAGAAGCAATTTATTTTCTCATTTTGCATCCACTGTAATGAGTAACTCATGTCAATCATTGCTAACGTCAAAGGTACGTTACTATATTAAATGATGTTACTGATAGAGAGTATGAATGTTTTTCTATGAATTTAATAATTCGATATGTGTGAAAAGTAAATTTTCTAAATTGGTTATAGTGTATGAAATGACGTATGTAGTCTGTTTTTATCATGAACATGCTATTAATTATATTTTTCTCTTTATGCTAATATTAAAGAATAATATATTTGAATAACTATTTTAAAAATAATTTTAATGATGAATAGTAAAAAAATTGTTATTATTTTGTATAATAACTGAGATTAAAAAAGAAAATAAACAACAAATGAAATAAGCTTTATAAGACAAATAATATACATTTCTTTACGAATTATTAATTTCTACATAATCAATGGTATATATCAATACATAAAAAGAATACAGAATTATTTTAATAAAATAAATGTTTATTATTATAAACTACAATACACAAATCAAAAGTAATAAGCACCATTATATTAATATGTTAGTCAATGTCGAAATGTTACCTTATTTTCCTAAAGAGTTGTTTCTTCTTGTACCATTTATCTTCTTTTGCTAATTTTTATATCTATAATATTATTATAAAATAATGTAAATTAATTTTTTTATATTTAAAAAAAAGTCTATATTAAATATTAGTTTAAATTAGATTTTCTATATACAAATACCATCTGTTTAAGCATAAATTAAGTAATTTTCTATTCTCTTTTAATTTTTCAATCCTAATAAATTTTGAATGACTATATTTTTGTATATTAAAATGACTAATAGAGGGGAACTAACCATATAAAGAATGTAGCTTTGTATATGCAATAAAGAAACTAACTAATGGTGAGATATTACTCTGCAATAATTTTCAATATTGTATCCGTCCTACTTTTACGATGTTATATCTCATTTTTTGGTTCAAAATTTATATTAAAAGTAAAAAATTAATTTATTTGTTTACCTACTAACTTAATAAAAACGTGATTGAAAAATTAAATGTCACTGTCACAATTCACGTGCAACCATGCTCCGTGCATGCGCGTAATCTGGTAATAAATCGATTTTTTTTGAATGCCAACCAACTATGAAGTAGAACTATATTAAATAGGATGATAATTTATGAGATATTTTAATAGTTTTCAAACCTATACGGAACAGTATATCGTGGTGGAAACTTGCTATTCACAAGTGATGACAAATTGATAAGTCCTGTGGGTAATCGTGTTGGATTGTTTGATCTGAAAAAGTAATTAGAACAATAAAAAAATTATTTGTATTTAAATTTTTAGATATCAGTCTTATACGCTTCAAACTGAAGCAAGAAAAAATATTATTTGTGCTGCGGTTTCACCAGATGATCGCTTATTGTTGACTGTAGATGAAGGTATGCTTTTTTGCAACATATAGACTTAAATTATTAATATAGATGCCCAATGCATTGCATCAAGCCTTTTAACATATAAGCAAATTCATTACTTTCGTTTCAAGCATCCAGTAAAATGTATTTCATTTTCTCATAACGGAAAGTACACCGATATATGTCAATTATGATAGATATATAATGTTTAAGGTATTTTGCGGCTGGTGTTGGACGTAAAATTGATATTTATGAAACTCCATTACTTTACAAACAATTTCGACCATTCAATTTGGTTAAAAGATTTGGAGGATTTTTTAATGATTGTAATACTATAATATGGTCAAATGATGATAGGTGAGTAATATTAGCAAGAGTAAAGTGTCTTAACTATAAATAGATTAATTGCAGTTGGTTCTAAAGATATGACGTTAAGATTGTTTTCTCTTGATAATAATATTTTGGATGGAAATGTCATTTTACATGGCCATAAAACATCAATTATTGGAACATTTTTTGAATGTCATGACAATTATAATGTATTTTTTTATTTGAGTCTTATTATTTGTTATTGTTAAATTGAAGATATATTCTATAAGTAAAGATGGCACTCTAATTATATGGAATTATATGAAAGAGCATTGTAAAATTAGTTTTAAATTTTTTAAAGTAAAATATATATTGATAGCTGAAAAAGAAAATGGAAAGTTGAATGGTACATGGCAAAAACAGTCAAAGTAAGGTATATTGTTTTATATGGTTATAATATCATGCATTTTAGACAATATCTAACAAATGTTAATAATACAAGAGTTACTCGTTGTCAATACCACTGGTCAACCAAATTACTTCTAATAGGCTTCAATAGTGGTGTATTTAATTTGTATGAAATGCCTAATTTCTCACTTATCCAGCAAATAAAGTTTGTTTTTTTTTGTTGTATTGTCGTGAGTTTCAACTAATAAAATAGCATTACGCAGTATAAAATTGACTCAGTTGCTATTAATTCAAGTGGAGAATGGTTAGCTTTTGGTAGTAGAACACTTGGTCAACTTTTAGTTTGGGAATGGAAAAGTGAAACATATGTTCTTAAGCAGCAGAGCCATTTTCATGATATTAAAGTGATTACTTATTCACAGGATGGACGTTTTCTTATTACTGGAGGTCATGATGGTAAAGTAATGTGTTATATATACACTTGTAAAGTTTCTCTTTCTATATTTAAAACGCTTTTTTTAGGTAAAAGTTTGGAATACAAATACTGGATTCTGTTCTGTCACATTTTCAGACCATACGTCAACCATTACTGGCATCGCTATAAGCAATACTAATCAGTTTGTTGTGACATCGTCTTTAGATGGCACTTGTCGAACATTTGATTTAAATCGATATCGAAATTTTAGAACATTTGTATCTGTACGCCCCACTCAATTTGGATGTGTTGCTATCGATTCATCTTCAGAACTTGTGTGCTCATCCTCCATCAATAATTTCGATATACATATATGGAGTGTGATGACTGGAAAACTACTTGAAATTGTATCCACTCATCAAAGTGTTGTATCAACACTTTGTTTTCTACCCGATTCATCCGAATTAGTTTCTGGTTCGTGGGATAAGAATGTTCGTATATGGAATATATGTGACAGCTCTTCTCCTAAATTAACTTTGACACTTAATACAGAAAGTATAGTTTTAGCCTCATTTATAATTTAAAATAAATTCATTATTTAGTTGTTGCAATATCTGTTCGTACTTTTGGTCAAATGGTTGCCATTGCCACTCTTAATGGAGATATAACCATTTGGAATGCAAAAATTGATAAAATAGTTGGTATTATTGAAGGTAAAAAAGATCTTAGTTTATCGCGAAAATCAACAGATAAAATTACTTCATCGACATCTTTTGCTAATAAGTAATGTTTTTTTCTCATTTGCCAGTTAATTTGATACTTATAGACATTTTACATGCTTGGATATTTCACCTGATGGTACGTTATTGCTAGCTGGGGGAAACTCAAAATTTATTTGTCTCTATGACTTATCTACTATGGTATATTTTAAGTCATAATTAATTATATTAAAGTGATATGTTTAAGTGTTTGGCTAGAAGATTTCAATTATCTAAAAATTTATCAATGAGTGGGACCCAAGTATTATTTCTAGTTATTTTAGATAATATATACTATATGGTTTGATAGGAATTGCTTAATAGTAAATTTGTAACAGAAGCTGGACCAACTGATTTATTAGCTTCTGCTGATTCTGCTAGTGATGATGATTATGACAATACTAAAAAAAATAGCATAAAACTTCCAGGAGTTAAAGATGCTGATAAATCATCTAGAAAAATTAAAACTGAAGTTATTTGTGAATCAGTAAAATTTTCACCTAATGGTAGATCATTTGCTACAGTATCATCAGAGGGAATATTGGTTTATAGTATGGATATGGCCAATTTATTTGATCCATTTTTTATGGATTCCAATGTTACACTTACCAATATAAGACAATTTATTACCAAAGGCGAACTAGGAAAAGCTCTTATATATGCTATTAAATTAAATGATATCAAGGTTGTTGAACAAGTAATAGAATGTATTTCAATCAATCAAAGTATATTAATTAATTGATTTTATTGTTATTAATAATAAAAATGTTGATAGTTGATACGCTTGTTGGATCATTGGTTTTACCATATATTGAAAAATTATTACAACATATTGCATTTTTAATTGATGGTCATTCTTGTAATCTTGAATTTTATCTTGTTTGGTTAAAAACAATTCTTACTATCCATGGTACTAATATTAAAGCTATTTCCAACAATGATCCTGGAAGATATCAAAATTTAGTAAGACTTTTGCAGAAACCTTTAACTCGTCATAGGGATACTACTCTTAATCTATGTACTAGCAATTCTCATACTCTTCGATTTTTAACTAGCTTTGGTGATTCTACTCTCCATTAATTCACATCTAGTGCAAATACTAACCATCATTACTTTAGAATATAATACCACGATTTTGTAATGTTCTTGTAATGGCAACTGCTAGTATATAGAAAAAAATCATGTATAACTTATGTAATTAATAGGCATATTATCTTATCAAATTTTATTATATATTATAAGAACTTTATTTTTATATTATAGAAATCAAAAATAAATTTTATCGCAAACAATACATACAGCGTTTTTTGTTATTTAACATGTTTTGTTAGCTAATATTTTTAAGTATCAAAATATATATTTATTACTTCATAAATAAATAATATTATCATTTTTTCTATAGTTGAATTATTTTATTATTGGCTTTATTTTCATTAATACTGATGAATTTTTCATTTTCTGTATATTTTATCCTTATAGCATTCAAATAATTCTAATATTTATGTTATTTTTATGTCAATACATTTATTTTATAATATATTTCGTCTATAATGATTATATATTTTAACTAAATTATTATAAGTAATCACTAATTATAATGTTACCATTTTTTAAATTTAATACATTATGTTATAGTTCATTAATAATTTAACTATCTATGTATAAAATGTATTATTTATTTATATAGGAATATAAATTATATATCTTTAATTGCCTTTTTTATCACTTTTAAATTCTAACATTTTACGCATACGCTACAAACATAAATGAGTAATGTTATTGACAAATGTGTGTAATTCTTTCTATGATTGTGCGTAAATGAATATTAATAGTAAATAAGTTGGTTTTAAGTTATTTTTTATTTTCTTAAATAATAAAAATAATAACCAATTCATAATGTATCATTTAATGGAAAAAGGCTTAATTATATAAAAAAATATTCTAATTTAGGCAGTACAAGAATGGTAATCCTTTTTGTGAAGAGATTTTAATTAATATATATTACAATTACAGCATATGAAATTAATAATTTATAACTTAATTAAAATCAATATTTAGTATTACTAAACTTATATAATATTGATAATAATATTCTTTACTAGTATAATAACAGTATGTTTTATTTTTATCCCATATAGTGTATAATTATTTTATTGTAATCACATAATTATTACAAATATTGACTTATTAATAGTGAAAAAATATGTCTGAAATGCCCATAATAAACTAATAAATTATATCATTCATTAGTATAGAAATTACATAATTCATTATAGTTTCCCTTTATAACAGGCGAATTAGCATGATATGATTAGATTTATAATTTTTATTCAATATTTCTAAATATAGTAATGTAGAATGTGATTTTTTGTACTGATTGCACACAGAAGCGTAATTATATACTTAAGTAAAGAAAAATCATTTTTAGATTAAATGAAATTATCACAAAGGAATATCATTATATCTTTTAGAAAATTTAAGCCTTTATTTCTATATCTATTTATATATATCTTGTATTGGTGTAATAAATGTATTTTTAATTTGTTATATTATTAGGTATTGAATACCACTCCCATAATGAACAAAATAGAATCTATCATTATTAATAACATATCATACATGCAACTATTTCTAGAATTTAAAATAGGCAATTAATATTTATATACCAGAAAAAGAATGCTTTTACTAAAAACTAAATTTTATAAATGAAAGTATGATAGTTTTAACAGTATAAGTAAAATTTGTGGTTGAATTAGTTAGTTTGGTTCTAATAAACATGTTGAATAAATGAGAGATTTTATTAATATATATTTCAGTTGTAATATTTTAACTTATAAAATTGAATTTTTACTTGTGAGCATATTCCATTTTTAATAAAATAAATAGTATAAGAATATTTCAATTAATCATGATAATTTTATAAATGATAACTTTTAATATACTTCAAAAATAATTTAATTATAGTACTAGTAAGTTAAATAAAAAAAAACTTATTAAAATATCACTCAATTTTATATATTAAATTATATAATAACAATTTAAATGTTAATATTTTTTAAAAGATAAAATAAAATAAATTATTTTTGAGTTTATTTTTAATTTTGATGTTAGTTTAACAACGTTAACTATGAATTTAGCTACAAAATAGAAATAAAACATTTAAATTATTTTTTAATTATCTAGTTAGATTTATAAAGAATATAAGATCAAATATATAGATATATGGTGATTTTATAAATTGATCCATATGTTAGTGTCATCTTTAATTGAAATGGTTTAACATTTTACGGCATATACCTATAGTATCAATAAGTGTTTAGTTTTAAATAATGAATAATACAAAAACACGAAAATTATCTAATTATATTTGTATTAGTTGTTAAAAATAGCCATTAAATTTAAGTGCTTATAAAATAAAAAGAAATCCTTTATAATTTTGCATTCTCCTTAAACTATGAATGTATCAATATAACCGATTGCTTAACTACTTTTTATATCATTTAAAATCTATTATTTTATAGAATAAATATCAAATATATATTTATATATAATAGATAGATAATGAATTTCTAGCATGAATTTTTTTTGACCAACAAAATAACATTATAATGTTGTCTAATTATAAGAAAATGGTCTATTTAAATAGTTATATGGATAGTATTCAATTATCATTTTGAATTATATACTATAAATTTAAAATTATATTAAGATATAAAATAGTATAATAAAATATACGTTTTTAATTGAATAAAATTTTCAGTTTTAAAGTGATTTTTTATAATCCTGATTTTATTAGACCACTTTATAGCAAATATGATCAAAATTAGTAGAAACAAACAAGATATTGTAATGTAAATATTTATGCCAACATAAATCACTTTATTATGTAATTCACTACGATAACATTCTAAATTATTTTATAAATAAATTTTCTATATAGCTAAAAATATAATACTTTTATTCTGATCAATAATTACAACGTAGGTACGTTCATTATAGGTATGTAATGAGTATTTAGAAAAACATCTATTATAATAGAATATACAGGTAGTTTTCAATGTATAAGATTTAGCTGTATTTTCAATAAATTGTATTTTTGAACATAACTTGTCCATTAAATTTATTGGAACATAAAAATTAGTATTATTCAATTTGAAATATTTAATTACACATATTTGTATCATATCACAATTTTCAAAGTTTTCCTAGAAATTTTAGAATTAAATTAAAATCGATATTTTAATTACTTTTTCACAAAATTTTCCACCATAACCAAAGTTACATTTACATATACCACAATTGCAATCTCCACGATTATTACATATCTATTTTAAGTATAAAAATGGTGTAATAATATTATTATATTACTTCTCCAGATTCATCAATACATTGTTGCAAATGGACTTCATAACTACAGTTTTTCCTTAGACATAATGCATTAGCATATTTAGGAGGACAAATATAGCTGTATGTGTCGCAATTAGGTTGTTCTTGAACTTTATGTAATGGCTGTTCATCACAATCATCTGATTGATTTGGATAACATATCATTCTTGCACAAATACTAACGTTTTTAGCAATTATAGGAATATTTAGATTTTTATTTATAATAGTGCAATTATTTCCTGAACTATAATTAAAACAAATTATATTATTTTTATAAAAATAAAACATACTATCCACCCATACATCTACATATTCCACAAGTCAAATTACCTTTAAAATTACATTTCATACTATTTATCTCCTAAATATATGTAAATATAAAATTATTATCAAAATATGAAAAATTAAATACATATGATGAATCTTGTGGATCTAAACAATTACAATAACATGAACTTGTATGTAAAATTATATGATAATTTCTATTTCCTGATACGATTAAATTGTATCTTTTAATTATATAAAAAAATAAATGGCTATATAATATAAATTCATAATACATTTGAGGTTTATTTTTTAAAAGGCAAATTTTTGTATCCACTTTTATTGAAATTCGAATTGTTTTAGATTTAATACAAATATATGAATTGATTTTATTACTTTATAAAGTTATTCTAACTGTTCAAATTAAATATGAAAATACGTGCAATTAGGACGATGATATAGCTTTATCTTAAAATTATCATCAATATGTGGTGTAGAAATTATAACACGATTTAAAAACGTCTAAAGTATTATTTCTACTTTTAATAATTATTATCATATTACTTGATTAAGAGTTATAGGAATATAATAAATCCAAGAAAATGGACTACTATAAGTCAAATATCCCATAATAGAATTACTATCTGTTATAAATTTCTAAATAAGAACTTAATAAATTTAAATTTTTAATCACATTTTAAATATTGGTATATTTAGTGTATAAATAATTACATACTATTAAAATGGTATTAATATAATTTAAGAATGATAACTCAAAATAATTTTTTATAATTTTGATATCATTATTTTAAATATTCTAATATTATTTGAATCATTATTTTTAGGTATTTAATGTTAATGATCTATTATTTTATTACCTTGTAATAACGAAGACCATAATTGTCATTCGTTGCTATTACCAAATTGATTTTGTGTTTTGCCAATAAATCATAAAATAACGATCCATCAATTTGATCCTTATAAAATAAAACAAAGTATAAATCATATTTTTAATTTACTTTTAATAAAGAATATTTAGTATTATCAAGATGGCAAGATTTATAATAATACTTTAATAATCCAGGGAACTAAATTTTTAATAAATGTATCAACTTAATTTTTGTAAATATCAAATTAAAATAACCATTGTATTTTTTAATCTACTGGGTAGTGTATCTGTAACTAGATATATTATTCTATGTGTATATTCAGATTCTGTCCAACCAATCTATAATTCTTTTATTAAGACTACTGAGTAATAAAATTATTAACCTTTTCTGAACAAACTGAAATTTGTGCAATAGCTTCATGTAGCTTTACTTTAGATGGTTTAAGATGCAATTTTCTTAGTTTTAATTTTTCTAGCACCTCCTTCTATTATGAAAGTGTTTAAACAACTTCTAATAATATATTTATTACTATAAGTGTATAGTTGTTGGTAAGTGATAAAATATTTTCAAATATAGAAACTTTACTATTTTTAATTTAATTTTTTAAATATATTTATAAAGATATAGATACTTATTTAAAGTTCTTGGATCACTAATAGCATAGACTATACCCATTCCAAACTTATGTATAGTGTTAGATAGTTCTTCTTCAACTATTTTACATGATAATAAATATAAATAACTTTGTTTATACTTTCTAAAATAAGTAAATCAATCTTCCATTTACTAAACCAACGCTCATTTATAACTGAATGATCAAGTAGAAGATATAGTTCATTATTAATGTTTTTATTGATTAATTCAATAATGTTTTCGTAATACTTTTCTTCCCCTTAACAGTATAACCATATTATGATATAAATAATAAATATACATAATATACCCGGATATAGATCATATAACTCAATAGAATTATTTTTAAATATAATACTTGAATCATTTGGTACATCAACTAATTTCTGTATTTATACAAAATTTACTTTTTACCGATCAATTATATATTATATTACACTTTCATTAGATTGATTAACAAATAAATAATTTTTACAACTTAATATATCAGATTGACAGCGATTTTCAGTCTCCATCATCTTAATTTATTATTATTCATGTTATAAAATTATTTGTTACGTTATCTAGGCACCATCGGCTATTTTTTGATTGAATACAGTTAATACATTCTTTTTTCTCTCCCAAAAAATTAATTGTGGCTAATATTAGTTTTAATATTTATTAAATTATCTATGTTACTAAAGATTTACTTGAATGATTTAATTTTAAACAGAACAGTAGTAATGTTATCCACATCTCATTAACGATCAAATAATTTTAATCTTAAAAAATATTTAATCATACCATTAAATACAATAATAGTAATAATAATAATAATTAAAATATGGATTAAAAATAAATTTTCATGTAAGTAATATATAAGATGATTAGCAACTGGGTGTTTCACGATAATATTGTTTTAAATTGTGTTACAACTGTGCCTACTAAAATATTAAATATTTATCATATTATTTTTATTTTAAAATTATAATAATGGTATTTTTAATTATGAAAATCAATAACAAATATATAACACTAATATTCATCTTCTTAATTTTTATAGTTATGCTATTATTATATAATATTTCTTTATTGCAATATAGATAATAAATTAGTATTTATCTAGCTTAGAATATAAACTACTTTTGATTATACTTTTCATCCTTTATAATGGCATATCATTAAGAAATAGAATATAAAATAATTAGTTAATTTTTAAAATATATCTACGGAATGTTTCTATGATAAATGTTTACTTATTTAATTCCTTATTCTTGTTTAAATATAATTACATCAAAAGAATGTAAATTTTTTTAAATTTATTACTTAAATTCCTAAAATATATAAAATTTTTTTATAAGCTATGTATATGTAATTTCATTTGTTTACCGTGCTATCAAAATAAAACAGTGTTAAAATCAATGGAGAAAGTGTAGGATAAATCAAGTCAATATTTTAATAATAATGTTCTTATTGTTATTGCAATTGGTCATCATAAGATAAATAATATCATTATATTCCCTCTTCTTTTTACTACACTTTTTTAATTAACTTCAGATTCAGAAGTATTTTATAAAGACTATATTATATATACTTTTTGAGATGAGTATCATAAAATTATCTATGAAGGTTTACATGGAATTTTTGATAAAAATTTATTAATATATTTATTCATGAAACTATCTTTTTTTCTATTCTAATAATATTTAATGAATTAGTAATATTTTTTTAGATGGCTATATTACCCTAACACAGCTTTATACATAATATTTCCGCTATTATGAATTAGAAAGCAAGTTAACTCTTAATATCATGTAAAATCATAAAAAATGTATTTTTTATAGCTTTTAATCTCAAATTCTCAATATATTCGTGATAATAAGCAGAATCAGAAAAAAACTATTTATCTTTATTAATCAATAGATACAGTACTTTCTTAAGAGATAATCCCTCATAGATTAGAGATTAATTTAACAACTATTGCAAGTCTAATCTAGTCGATTTTACGTCACATAAACGTTAATCATAATTCCTTATTGTCAAAAATTTAAAAAAAATTCAGTTTCAAAACTTCTATAAAATGTTTTTATTAGATATCTAAGTAAGTCTATTTTTACTTCTGATCATTTCTGCGTCAGAATAATTTCCCTTTATAAATAAATACACACGATCCCTCTGAATGATGTATCATACAATTATAAAGTTACATGAACCTTTAAAAAGAAATAAAGCATTGAAATAGTGTACAATATAAACATTACCATGATTAGAGGGGTTTTGTGTATAGCAATACTGCTGAGCATGTATAATTTTCATTCTCGTAATAAAATGGACTTATTTATTTCTACTTTAGAAAAATTAACTGCAACATCTTTATTTATTGCAATGATTCTTTTCTTTCTTAATATCACTTTCCCAGCTTTAATCACTTTTATGACACTGCATGGGAAGCCTTAAAATTTATCAGCTGTTAGTGAACTTATTATCTCTTATATAGTGGAATACAAGTAATTATGCTCATTATATTGATTGGTTGTGTTATCATCTCTCTCTCTAATGGTATTACCATAAAAACTTAAATACACAATCTTTTTAATTTACTTGTTGATAAGACTTTTATATAAATATTACGTTTTATTTGACACAAATACAATAAGAAAAAAACAATCCTTAGTATGACGATAATTAGTCTACCTAACTCACTATATGTAGCAACCACTTATTAAGGTACATCATGTATTACATCAAAATAGTTTAATTTTACCCATAACTTTTACTATAAACAAGAATATTAATTAATTAAGCGTTTGATAGTAATTTTTTCATCATTTTTACATTAATAATAAAAAATGAGTTTTAATTACACTATTAAAAATACATTAATTTTTCTACAATAAAATTTCTTGATCATTATTTCTATTGATTCTGCATTTTTTTAAAGTTTTTATTTAAAAATAATACTTTTCTAATAAAATAAATATAATTAATAATGCAGAATTAATTATTTATCACTTGTAGCGTTTCAGAGAAGTAGAAAATCAATCCCACTAAATAACTGTTAACAATTTTATTTACTTATGGCTAATCTACTAAGTTGATATTTATAACATAACAGTAATCTTAAATTTTAGTCAGTTATAATTTTTCTGTATAATCCTATGAATTTTATAGTAATCAATATGAGTTTTTTTGATGTAATTGATTATGTATAAAACAAAACTTCTAATTTTATATTAATTTCATCAAAAATTAACATTTGCATAGGACTATAAAACATAGTATTTAAATTCTAATTAATTTTTAATTTTTAAATTCTACTAAAATACAATAGAATTTAATTAACAATAAAATAGTTTCAACAAATTAAATGAATAATCTTATTAGATAGCAGTATTAAACCTTAGTCTACCTCTATTAATATAAAAAATTCATCAAACAGCGTAATTCTATATTTTTCATTCACATAAATTATTAAGCATTGTTAGTAAATTCAAAGTACATGTAAAATTATTATAACTCTTTCTTAATTAATAAAACAAACTAGTTTCGGTACAGTTGGCTATTTTTTCATTTTATGCCTCCATAATTTTTTAAAATCAATGAAAATGCATTCTAAATGGATAATGTAAATTTTTTTAAAAATTTACAATAAATATTTTTCCCATACTATATGAAGGTAAATTTTATTTAACAATCACTTAGTAATTTAATAAAAAGAAATAGTTTTGTGACATTATGATTATGAAACTTTTTTAGCTAATATATGCTTAAATGATAAATATTTAAATTCAGTTATTGTTGAAACTAACAAAATTATAATAAATATAAATAGTACATCATACATTTTTTCTCCAGTATAATTGAATTATTTTTCAAAGTAACACCAAGTGAAACTATTTTAATTTTTATACGAAACTAGATTTTAAAATATTATACGATATTAAATATTTTAAAAAACATTATTCCATACTAATTATTTTGTATTACTACAAATAGATATATAAGGATGATTGGATATATTTAATGGCACCAATTTTCGGTTCTG
>JRUX01000910.1:0-23833 GCA_001407235.2 Kudoa iwatai | reverse complement strand
AATAGTATACACCAGTAATCTAGTAGAAATAATAAAAATATAGAAAATTTACTTGAATCGTAACGATTTCCAGAATTTCTATTATGATAATGAGATGATCTTCCGTGGGAATTATTGGAAGATGTCACTTGTATTATATTTTGATTTGAAATTGGATGATTAGGCATCATATTTGAATCAACATTTTGTCTGTTTCGATTATTGTGGTGTCGGCTATTAGAATAATTAGATGAACGTCTATGGTTGTTATTTCCGTGTTGTTTGTCAGTTGTTTGATTGGAACGAGATCTAGAATTATTAGAATGTGTGTTGGATGATGTAGACATAGTTAAATTTTGTGCATGATTATATGCTGAAGTAGCACCGGCGAGTGCTGGACGTTGATTAGTGGTATTAGTAGATTGAGACAAATTCTGATCATTGTTACATGGAATTGAGTTATCTGACTTTTTATTGCTATTATTAGAAATACTATCTGGTGCCATTGTAAGTAGAATCAAACTAAAACAGTATACGAGTCTACCCCCAAGTTCACCACAAGCCGATGATGCTTCGAAATAGCACGCGTGAAGAGTGAACAGCCGGCGTGAACGTATTAATTAATGCGGCTAATTCCGCAGCTAAATCCTACAGCATTTTTGCTATAAAAACAATAATCACTATCACTTTAAACTTATTTTGACACTTTAATCAATAGAAACCTATTCTAGATTATCGTTAAAACGCTCATAATTGTGTATACACGCATACAATTTCCTACACTTTATGGCATCATTCTAATCCACAATTCGATATAGATTACGATTATTAATCTCATCATTTCTAAGGATATCAATGCTGAGGTATTACATTCAATTAAATTCAAAGAATCTTTTCATTTAAATTAATTTATTCTATTTATGATATTAATACTTTTTAACACTACATACATGTAATTTAATTTTCTTTGGTTACATTATTTCATTCATATTTTTACCTTGTTACATAGTATTAAACAAACGTTGCCATGGTACTTAATGATATATTCTTTTATTTTGTTGTGTAAATGATGTTTACTGTTTGATACTATTTGCTTTAATGTATTTGCATACTTGATATTGTGTATAAGTAGTAATAATAGTTAATAGTTCGAAGCATATATTGAAATAACAATGAAAAATTGTAGCCAAATAAATGATATGAATGGAAAGATTCATTATAAAATTTAATTAATTTATTTTATAATGAACAATTTTTTTCAAAAAATTGTCTACCTTTATTATCATAGATAAAACAGGTTGAATGATTCAGTTAGTTAATCTTATTTATCTTGATTAATAATCATTTTGCTAATTCTATCCACGTTTTTCTATAGTTAAGAATGCTAATATATTATTGATTAATGCCACACCCTTGTAATGAGATAGCTTGATTATTGCTAGCTTTTTATATATGAATTTATTCTATTAATAGCATAAAATATGAGTTTAATTACCTATTTATTAAGTCTATAAGTATGAGAATATGGCCTTAATATTGCTTATTGATGGTTTATATTGATTGGTATGCTTTTTTTTTAAAAAATATAGTTTTTGTTGTTTTAATTAATGCTATTTTATAATTTTATTTATAGTATAGTGTAATGTAATATTTTGAGACGGCATATATAATTCTATTTTGCTATATAGGTAACATAGGTGAACAATATTATTGATTACTTATTGAATCTTTTAGTTTAACAAATTTTTTTAACTACGTAAAATAAGAATGATAGTGATACAATAGAGTTAAAAATATGGATTAATAATTGTTATTATTTATAATACTATCAAGGGAAATGATTATAAGTAATACATTAAAAATTGATATATATATATGCATATATTATAAAATTATTGAGTCACATTATTTATAATGGTTTATGTTAATAATAGTTCTATGTAAACAAATCATATTAAAGTTTAACATTATTATAAAAATAATATCAAGTACTATTCATAAGGTAATTTTTAAAAATATTAATATTCGGCAATTATAAATTTAAGTAATAGTAAATTGTATCATATAAATACTAATATAGTAGTATTTTTTTTATGAATTAAAGATGTTAATAAATAATGTTTTAATTTTTTTTTTCATAAAAATTTTTTAATAATTCTGTTCAAATAATCCTTCGAATTAAAAAATTAAACAACTAGTTAATAACTTTTACATTTTAATATTCTTTTTACTTTTATAACTATAATATAAATAATATTTTTTAAGAATAGCTACATTATTATGGATAATTAAAAAAATAGTGAGAATTTACGATAAATTCTCATACATGTATATAAATATTAAAATTTTGACCAAGTTTATGTTTATTATCACATCAACTCCTTGCATTCATATTTATATACAATTTAATCTATGAAATATACAAATTTGTATAAATAGGACAGAGAAAAGTTATGTTTTGTGGTTAATTCTTTACCAATCACCTCGATATGTTTAAAAGCATTAAAAAGGGTACTTTTGTTTTATATGTAAAAATTAAGCATTAAAATGTGATCATTTATAGTATAGTGAAATGTCATAAGATATTTAATGTCATAAAAATATCAATATGTGTTATATTATTATCAAAATACATAGTTGATACGATGAAATTAAGTTTAATGTAGAATTGCTACAGGTATGAGTTGATTCTAATGATTCGAATAAATAAATTTAGTAGTTATGCATATTTTTTGAAAAATTTAAAATATAAGTTAACGTTTACTATTTATTCTTATAACATATGAAAAATGAACATTTTACTGAATGATGCTAATTTTGAAAGGATATGATTAGTCATCCTTATATTATTTTAACTATTAAGCTAATTTTTCATTAAAATAAACAAATTTTTTAAATGATTAAAAAATATAAACTAAATTAAATAAAAGTTTTAGTTTATTTGGTAATATTTATATTAATAACGTCACAGTATATAAGATTAGGTTGTTAGAATTAGCAGCAATATTCTTATAATAGGTATCTAATTAAAATACGACGTCTTTTTATTTTAATATGTAATCATTTAAAAGTAATTTTTCATAAAAATAACGATCTAAATGAACATAACTTGTTGAAAATATTACAACCTATAACGAAACAGTGGTTAGACATAAAGATATCAAATAATGGCTTAAACAAATAAAAGACTTAAATAAGGTAATTAGTTTGTTTTAGATAAATTTAATACTACAAAATAATTTATAAAGTGGTGTTTTAATAATTATGGTGATTTTACTAGTGATAAAAGCAGAATATATTGAGTAATGCTATAGATTAAAGTAGCAGTAATGATAAAATAAGTGTCATTTTGTTATTAATTAAAAAAATACTTTAATTTATAATGAAACAATATTTTTAAACTATTTTTATCAATAAATAACTGATAAATAACAGATAAATAGCCTTTTTATATTTTTTTATTACAAAGAATTTTTTTGTTTACTTTATAATATGCCTAATCAAAGTAGGCAATTAAAATGGTGAAGTTTATGTGAATATTAATTTTAAAAATAATACAGTTATAGAAAAGTTTGCGTCCCTTTATGATATTCTTTTAAAAAATATAAAAAAGAGTAATTTTTTGAGTTTTAAAACACTTTTTTTAAAATATTGATGCTTTAAGAAAGATATGGTAAAAAGCACTGTTTCAAAATTGATTTTAGTTATAATGGATTTAATTAATATAAATAGACTATGGTTAATCTAAAAAAAAATTAAAAATATTAAATGCTTCTATAAAATCAAAAAAAATGATATATAGGATATATAGCAATGATAAATGTATAGTTTACACAAATATAATGCATCGTATCCCTTGATTGATGTTTAGAAAATAATACAATTATTAGAATTAACAAAAATTTATTTAAATAACTGTTATAAATAGATTATTTTCAAATAATCTATTAATAATGCTGCAATATAATACTATATTAAAGAAATCTAACATTTTTTATTATCATTTTAGTTGGAAATTTTAATTTTTTTTAAAAAAATAGCTTATTCATGCTTTTTTTTATAGTAAAATCAATTATAAATGTAAATTTAATATGCTTTATGTGCTCTTTTTTACATACGTCATATAATAATAATAATAATAATATTAATATCAATAGTTTTATCGGATATATCATTAAGAATAAAATATACATGAGTATAATTTACTAAAAATAATGTATGTTTTTAATTAAATTAATCATAATTCTACAAAATGAAAGCTTTTTAATATAGTTTTTTTTAAGAAATGTCAAATATCAACTTTATTTTGTGTAGTCTATATATTTATTTAAAAAATAGGTATGAATAAAAGCTAGTATTACATATATTTTATCTAAATCTAAACAATTTCTTTACATATGTAATATTATGTTCAAAATGTTGTACTAATAGCAAAATAAAGCTTTTAATGCAATATATTAACTTACAAATGTTACCCTAGGTAATATATAAAAAATGGCTAATAGTAATGAAATAGGGTACATAAAATTAGCGATAAAATGAATTTTAATATAAAAATACTTTTGTATGAATAAATTATTTTTTATAAAACATTATTATTTTAATATTTACGATAAAATAAATTTATTACATTTATATAATGATCCATTCAATCATGTTTTCACGTTAAAACTAGTTAATGAAATGTTCAACTTCAAATGAATGATTATAATTAAATTATTATTAAGAAAAAATATTATATAAACTAGAAAATACGACAATTTTTTTATAAAATATTTTAGAATACAATTTTATAAAAATAAAAGTATCTATTTATTAATTTATAGTAACATTTAGACAGTATTTTAGTATCTCATTAAAAAGATATTACCTTTAAGTATATTTTAAGCATAATATATGAATAAAGTAACATAAAAACCCCTAAATTTTTATGATTTTTTTAAATAAAAATTGAAATTTAAAGTTATGTTAAAAAATTACATTAAATATATAGATAGTTTTATATATTTCGTTCAATTTTTTTATTTAATTGTTTAATTTATATAAAAAGATTCTTATTTATATTATTATAATAAAAATTAATGAATTTTACATTTTTTATGCAAAATTTATTATGATTTATTTATATTTATAGAAAATTAAGTAATATTTATCAATAGGAGAATATTTATATTAATTATATTTGATATAAGTCTATTTATCATTGAAATGTTAGCATAATATTAGTATTTTAATAAGTTTCAATAATAGTAAAAATATAACTATTTTTTATATAGAAATAAATATGTATTAATTATTTTAACTTTATAAATTACTTAATATTTGACTATTATGAAACTAAATTACTTTTATAATAATACAATATTGATATTTGTAATAAAATATATATAAAAATATGTGAAATATAATAATACTATTAATTTATAAAATTAATTGTTTCAATTTGTTCACTATTCATTATACTGTTTTTTTCACAGCTATCATTCATATTATCTGCAATATAGACACCAATTCTAAGAATTGATTAATTCATTGTTTAGATAAAATAATATTACGTTCCAATAATACATGCAATAACAGCTGTCAACCCTATTATTATATAGACAAGACCAGGAAATGCTTCAATAGTATTCATATAGATATAATTGGTAGCAATACCTCCAAAGTTACTTGCAAGTGTGCCAATAACACTTTGAAATGCAAGAACTAGTGCTTAATATTTATTCAAATACTATTTTATCATATTTAAAACGATTATATATATGTTATGTTAATAAATTTTAATGTTTATCAATATATTATAATTTAATCAATTATCTATTTAAAAAAAAATAACATTTAATATTTGATAAATTGTATTTTTAACTAATAGTTAATCTATATATCCAAAAATGTTAAGATTTAATAAATACTTTGAAAAATATACATAATTTTAGATAATAAACATACCACATGCTTGTCCTGTAAACATTTTAGATAAGGTAGACATGAAAACTGGTCTATAAACATCTTGAAATGTAAGAAATATAGTAGCTAAAATATATTATAAAAAAATAAACCTAGATAAATAAAATATTATTTAGAATAATTTAAATAATATAGTAAATTTTATAGTATGACTATTTAAATAGTATCATATTAAATGTATCTTACCTATAAATAGATGTTGTGTTGTTATAGCAAATGCATTAATAAGGTAGAAACCAAATTGAAACGGTACCATTATCATACATAATATCCACTCTTTTATTTTAAAATATTTAATTAATAATGGCAATATAAATAGTGATCCCAAAGCACGAGTTAATGAATAACATGCTAATAAATAGCCACCTATTATTGGATTAAATTCGAATTTGCTATCCATATAATATAATAGCATTAATTTTTGACGTGCAAATTTACCTATTTAATTTTAATATATTTTTTTTACTATTTAAATAATCATTACCTATGGGTAAGATAAATTGTGCAATGGTTATCAACACAAAAATAGTTTTATTTACTTTAATAGATTGATATATTGATAATATTGCAATTTTAAAGTTATTCATATCCAAAATATATGTATTTTCATGTTTTATAGCTCTATCTAAGAATATTGATACAAACATAGCCAAAAAAACTAATCCAATTGATAATAACTGGGGTATAAAGAAAGATAAATATTTTATCAAATATCCACTTACAAATCCACTCAAACAATTTCCCAATATTATAAAAGCTTCTATCATTATTAATTTAGATGATCTTTGATTGTTATCAGTAATATATGTCACATATATAGTTGTAAGAGCTCTCAGTGCACAAATACTTCCAAATAAACCAACTATAATATTAAGTGATGCCTATTTTAAAATATAAATATACATATCAATATTTAAAATAAAAAAAATAAATCTTACATATGTATATATTGATAGTCTTGGATAAAAATTAAATACAATTCCAATCAATAATATTGATATAACTGATAATGAAGGCAAAAATAGTAGTTTTTCAGGAGAATATCTTGTAGCAATAAAATTAAATATTATAGTTACTATAGTCAATGGAAATATTTGACACAAGTTAATCCACAGTAACCAATTTGAAGAATCTTTTTGTACTATATTATTTATGGTTTTGTTTTTTAAACAATTTGACATGGTATTATTATATGCATATAGACATAGATTTTGGAATAAAAGTTGTTGAAATATTGGAGTATTCATTGAAAATGCAAGATTGATAAAAAATATAACTATTTCAATGTATTTCATATTGGCTATTAAATGGTATATTAACAGAGAATTGTATTAAAAATATATCAACTATCAATAGTAGAATGAGATATTAATTTCTATTCTACACTTGATGTCATTTATTATAATCTTTCTATAGATTGAGAGATAGAGAAAGCATGAATAGGTATATATGTGAACAGATCATGCTATTAGTATAAAAATCTAATTGATATATTTTTTTAAATAAACTTATATAGTATGTTAAATCACTAGAAATAAATTTTTTTAATATTGATTCTATTATATTCTGAAATATTCTTTAATATATATAAAAACTGTAATAATTAACCAAATAAAGTTATACTTTTTTTATCAATAAACTAATTATTATTAAAGTATTTATTTGTAATAATAAAATTCTAAAATTATTATTTATCTAAATATTTCGTAATAAATAATTACTAATATCATTAAAAAAATAAATACTATTGTGTTTAGTCACATGATCATTTGTTTAGACATATATTTAATGGAAATACAGTCATTTATTGTTTAACCATATAGACTTGTTATGAATATTCATATAATAATAATAATAAGATCTTTAGATATTAAAATATGTTTTTATATTAAAACAAATAATAAATGGCTTAATATAATTGTCTATCACAGTATACAAAACATTACTTGAATATAAAATGGCATCATTTATAGTATTTACAACAAAAAAAATATTATAAAATGAAATTATAATACATAAAGTTCCGGATAGTATTTATATAATAATTTTATAATTCATTATAATTAGATATATTACAATTAACTATATAATAGAATAGAAATATGAAATTTAATGAATTAAAATAAATGAAAAAGTGTTTTTTTAAAATATATAAAATAAAATATAAAAATTATAATTTATAGATGATTATTAGTTAATCCAATCATATGGTAAATGAAAAATGAAGGTTAGAATTTATTTATATTAAAAAAAATAATTAAATTTTATGTAATTATACATATAATAGTGATGAATGATACAATTATGGATATTTTTAGTTTGAAATGTATAATAGATGATATGATAAAGATCATTTTATGCTAGTAAGCATTATGTTTCGCTATATTCTTTGTCATGTGACAAATATCTTTTAAATTGATAACCATTAGCATCATGACTTTTTTCAAGATAAACCCCAACACTATTCAAATTAATTGATATCCATTTAAAAAAAAATTAAAATAACAATACGTTCCAATAATAGAAGAAATAGTTGATATTGTTCCAAAAATTAAAAAGACTAGCCCAGGAAAAATATCAACAGTCTTCATATAGACATAATTTGAAAGGATACTACCAATACTGCAAGCCATAGAACATGCAATTATTTGAAATGCAAATATAAGAGCTATCATTATACATGATAATTATATATTCTATATATATATATATATATATTCAAGTACCTCTTGCTTGTCCAGTAAATAATTTTGAGATAGTAGAAATAAAAACAGGCCTATATATATCTTGTAACATCAAAAATAGTGGTGCTAAATAGTAAAAATATGAAAAACAACTAGTAGAATAAATAAGATTGTTATGTTACCAACGAATAGATGAAATCTATTGGTAGCTAATGCATTAAATAAATAGAATCCACATTGTATTGGTGAAATTATTAAACATAACATCCATTCTTCTATTTTAAAATATTTTAACAAAATTGGAAGTATAACAAATGAACCAAATGCCCGTGATAATGAATATATAGCTAATAGATTACCACCCATAGTAGAAGTAAAGTGAAATCTACTACTCATTGAATATAAAAATACAAGTTTTTGACATGAAACTTCACCTTTTAATATATTATTTATTAATAAATAATAATAATAATTTATTTATATACCAAAAGGCATAGCAAGTTGAGCTATTGATAATAATATAAATACCACTTTGTAATCTTTGATACCTTTTTTTGTTAATTTAAGTGCATTTTTTAAATTAGAAAAACTAATTTGTTCAGAATTTTCTTCAGTTATTGCTCTATTTAAAAATAATGATAAGACCATTGCAAGTAATCCTATTCCAATGCATGAAAAAAGTGGTTTTATAAAATTAAAATATTTTACAAGATAACCACTTAATAATCCACTTGTAAATAATGCAAACACATTAACAGCTTCAACAATAATTAATCTTGTTGATCTATTTCTATCATTTGTGATTGTTGTTATATATACAGTTACAAGTGATTTAAATGCACTTAAACCACCAAATATTCCAGGTATAATACATAATAATACCTATTTAAAATATTATTTTATTATTTTATGATTATATCTACATACATAGACATATAATTTCATGTTAGGATAATAATAATAACCCACTCCTATTGACATAGTAGACATGGTTGATAATATTGGTAGAAATAATAATCGATCAGGTGAAAATTTAGTTGCTGCATAATTTATCATTAATGTTGAAAATATAATTGGAATAATTTGTACCATATTTATCCATAACAACCATTTAGATGCTTCTTTTTGTATATGTTGATTTATACTTTTATTAATATAACAATCAACTATATTAGTATGATAGGTTTTTTTACATATATTTGAAAAAAGTAATTGTTGAAAAATTGGAAAATAAAGAAAAAACCCAAAACTTGATAAAAATACAACAATTTCAATGAATTTCATTATATTTGATGTATTATAAACAATCAAAAATTCTATGTAATGAGTAACAATAGAACCTACTCAAAGGTAATTTATGCTATACAATAGATTAAACTATCGGATTAATTAAAATAGTAATGTATTGTTCTTTTCTAAACTTGTTGTTTAATTTTTTTTTATTTCTTCAATAAAAAACAATTATATAACTCATAAACCATCAGAAATTTAATTTTACAAACAATTAACTAGTAAAATAAAATCGGGGATGATCGTTTTAACAAGTTAATAGAAGGTGGTAATCTCACGTTACGTAGTTCTTACTAAGAACCAATGGTTTCAATGTTATCTCCATAAAAAATATATTATTGTGAGATTTATTATAATTTTATACTTTGTATTATTAAAACAGATCTAATCTTTTTATTTTTATAGTGATACTAATATATAATTAGAATTAAAATGTTTCTAATACTCTTAACTTATAAAGACATTTTTGAAAATTAGTGTTGATCAATATATTAAATGATTATAAATAAAATAAAAACTAAAAGGATGATAAAAAAATTTTTATTTTATATGCTATGATTATTCTTATGTTTTAAATATAATTAATGTGGTGTATAGTCTCTATAGATAATACTAAAATTTGTATATAATTAACTATTAAATTTATAAATTTTTACATAAGTAGACATTTCTATAGTTATTTCTTTTAAAAAGTATGAACTTTATTTAATTTTAATAAATAAAATTTAATATAAATAAAATCACGTGGGAATATTTAATGATGAAAACTTGAAAATTAATACTACAACGATAAATCTCATTTTTAAGAAAGCAAGCTAATTTTTTTATATTTATATTTGAGTGAAGAGATAAATTCATAAAATAAAATATTTGTTTAAAAAAGTTTCATTAACAAGTCCTTATTTAAATTAAATGTGTATCAATTGAAATGAATTATAAATACATGTCTTTACTTTAATTTAAATGATATTATAGTATAAAAAATGAGTAATATGTTAATTTAATAAATTTAAATATTAATTCAAATAATGAAATATATATTTTTTTATTATATAGCTCATATTTCTTATTATAAAATTTATTGTAATTTAAACATTATAGATGATACTTTATTAGTTGGTTTTTTTGACTAATTTCTACTTTTATTAATTTAAAATAAAAGGTTATCTATGATAAAACAATTTTAACACTATATTTAATAGAAAATGAATCAAAAGTTTTCTTTTTTATCAATAAATAATCATTTAACTAGACATATTTTATTTTAAAGTTACTATTAGCTAATATTTTTCAAGGGTTCTTACAAAAAATAGTACATAATATTAAATTTTACAATAAAACTATAAAATCTATTAGTTTCAATATTTATATTTTAAAACATCATTCTATTTAAAAATATTATACTTAATTTTTTATACACAAATTTCTCTCTAATAAACTTAGATATTGGATTTTTCTATGTAGTACATGAATCTAGTGTTTCCATATATTGTATTTTATTATTTATTCATTTAATAATTCTTATATATACATAGATTTATCTCATATATTTATCCATATATTATTATTTAACACTCTATTATATAATTATTTTACTTCTAGTATGATAATACTATTTTTTTTAAATTTTTTTATGTTTATTCACTATTTTATAACTTTGATAAAAAAAATTTTATAGTTTTGCATTAGATGACTTAAATTTAATCTTGTTAATTGTTTATTTTTGTTTTTACAATCATCGTATATTTTCGTGTGATTGATTATACCTTATCATTAGATTTATAATAAGACAATAAATGTGTTATTGAATTTTTAAACACCATCATTTTTTATCAAATTTCTTTTATAATCATACCGATTATTTATGTATTTAACTATAAAATATGATCTTTATTTTGTTGATATAAATTATTAAAAACAGAAGAATGAATATGTAACTATGGAGACAGATATTGTTACCATGGAAACTAATTGTGTTAAAATTCATTCGATTATGTTCAAAAAATATCGTAATAGATAACATATGAACATAAGTGGCTGAAATATTTTGAAAGATAAAAAAATAGGTAATATGAATTTTAATTTTAAAAAATGAAATTTAGTGAAAAAATAGTACACCATCATCGTTTTTAATAATTAATGTGAAAGTAAATAAAAAATTGTATTATCAATTTGAAATTTTATAATCACTATCATCATAATCATTTTGTTGTAAATGATTTTTGTATGAATGATTGTCAGCTATATATACTCCTATTCTATTGAATAAAATGAAAATATTTGCATAAAACAACAATAAAGAAATACGTTCCAATGATAGAAGACAATGTAGCAATTATCCCAAAAATGATATATACAAGTCCAGGGAAAAGATCAACTGTTTTCATGTAGATATAATTAACCATAATAGTTCCAGTATTTGATGCTATTGACATTATAATAACTTGAAAAGCAAATACTAATGCTAAATTGATTTGATTAATATTCAATCAAATTGTACATAAAAAAAAATAACAATGATAAATACCTCTTGCTTGCCCATTAAAAATCCTGGATAATACGGACATAAAAACAGGACGATAAATATCTTGAAGGCTTAAAAAAATAGGTGCTAAATAGTGTAAAACATATAAAACAAATAAAGATTGATTCATACCGATAAATAGCTGGTAGTTGGTATTAGCAAATGCATTAGTACAATAAAAACCAAGCTGTATTGGTAAAATTATTACACACAAAAGCCATTCATGAATTTGAAAATATTTAATCAATATTGGCAACAATATAAATGAACCAATGGCACGTGAAAATGAGTATGTTGCTAATAAATAACCACCCATAGTGTATGTAAATTTAAATTTACTACTCATTGAATATAAAAGTGAAATTTTTTGACAAGAAATTTCACCTAAATTCATTAATACATCATAAAAATTTTTTTCATAAATAACTAAATAGATCACCAACCAAATGGTATTCCAAATTGTGAAAAGGTTATCAGCATAAATATAAGCTTATGCTTGTTTAATTGTTTTTTTGTAGATATGAAAGTGCTTTTGAAATTGTTATAATCCATATTTTCTATCTTATCTTGGGGAACAATTTGTTTAACAAAAAAAGACAATATAATAGCTAAAAGTATGAATCCAATACAGATTAATTGTGGTATAAGAAATGATAAATGTTTAATTAGATAACCACATAGTAGACCACTTGTCAAATTAGCAATAACGTAAGTTGCTTCAATAGTTATAAAAGTAGATGATCTATCCTGCTCATTTGTAACATAACTAATATATATGGTAATCAAAGCTTTAAATGCACTCATTCCACCAAAAAAACAAGGTATAACACTTAAAGGTGTCTATTCAATATATTATATATGTAAAATAATATTTTTTCCACTTACATACATATATAATGATATCAATGGTAGAAGATAGTAAGCGATTCCAAGTATTATCCTTAATATAAATGTAAATAGCGGTATAAATAATAATTTATCAGGTGAAAATTTTGTAGATATGTAATTAACCAATAATGTACACAACACAGTGGGAATCATTTGAAATGTATTCATCCACATAATCCATCTACTTGATTCCTTTTGAATATGTCTATTTATAGTTTTATTGGAATAACAAAGTGAATCATTAACACCATATGTTTGGTAACATATTTTACTGAAAAGTAACTGCTGAAATAATGGATGGTACAAATAAACACCAAAGTTTACCAAAAAAACCAGTAATATAATAACTTTCATTTTATTATCAAATATAAAAAAATGTTATATACTTTTAAATTATTTTATGTATAATAATAATAATAACAATGAACATATATATGCTTTATCATACATATAGATTGGTTAATCTTAATCTCAAAATAGCATGATTAAACTTAACAACCATGCTATTATATAGTACATCTTTACTAATATCTCTGTACAATGGACTAGTGATATAACTAACTTATTTATCTACTAAAATATATTATTGATAAATTTTAATATATTATTCTAATTTATTTTAACCAAATAATGTACTAACAATCAGTTATGTAAATTGTAATAGATAGATCTATCAGAATAACCTAACATACCATTAGAAGCAAAGTTAAATTAGCTTTTCAAACAAATTATCACGTTAAATCTATTTATAGGAATAATACATAGGACTAAAGTATTACTTTAATAAAATATTGATCATATTTAGAATAATTTTTGTCATATTAATCACAAAATATTCATTAAATACCTAATTTTTATCTGTCTTATTTATGCTAATAATAAATCATGTGTTTATAAAAAATGTTTTAGCCTACATGATCATATTAAATACTAAGTGAAAAGAACATAATATATTCAACATAATAAAAAAACTAACTTTTTAGATAGAGGAAATGGCAACAAGTTTCAAGATAGAAATACTAGAATGTTATGTACAACAAATCGAAAAAACTTAAGATTCTAAATTAATATTCTCTTATGACATTGAATATTTTTCGATGTAGCTTTTAAGAAGAATAAGATGCTTGCTAATCATATATGGAATTAAGCGATTATAATAGGACCTTTGTCTTCCTCTATAATAAAAAATGACTAAAACTGAGTGTACAGTGTAATAACAAACTTACCTAAGATCAGCTCTTAGTATATATGTAACTCGACAGCCAGTTGGTATTTTTTCAATAAGATACCTTTGTGCTAAAATGATTCCAAATCGATGGCTATTTGAACTAGTTTTTAATAAATTTTTCATGCTATCACTAGTATCTACACGTTCAATATCTATTTTAGACATTTTGATTGATGTACAGGCTATAAGTGCCATTTCTGATTGTTTATAATATTTCCACGATCTATTTATGAAAGAGTATATAATTTTTTACAATTTTTAAAATTATCTACCATAATATAATTTATGCTGAATGAAAATTCAATTTAATACAAACACATTAATGTGTTATTAAACAAATCACCGCATTTAAAATCATGAAGATATTAAAATTAAATAAAGTTAACTTTTAGAAAAAAATTAGATGAAATATTTTACAAATATAAATAAAGATATCAGTTTTTAATAAATGAATAGCGAGATCTAGTGCAAAAAGTAACCAATCAATCTTACCTAAGAAGAGTAAAGTCGCGATAGAATGGCCCAAACATATATCGATAATAATGAATATCTGTTGATTGATTAATGTAACATATGGTACTTGAACGATGTATTTCATTATTCCATTCATGACTAAATAAATTTAAATATTTCACATGGAGATAAACAAAAATTATATGTAAATAAATAAACTATTACACTCCATATAATAAATAATACATCAAATTTGATGTTTCAGAATCAATATCAATATATCCACGATATGCACGAACATTTATATTATCAGATGGAAGCATAGTAGATATGGGTACATTATTAAAAATACCATGAGGTTTCCATTGTCGATATTTGGATATATGTTGCTATAATAAAAGATAAAATTGTGATATTCAATAAAATATAATAAAGTACGATACTTCATATAACGCTGCTAATGCACTAAGCATATAGATCATAAAATTATCACAAGGATTATCATTAAAAGACCCTAATTGAGTAATTGCTAAAGGTTTGGTTGTAGAACTAATAATAAATTCGTTACTAGCTGGTATCTAAATATTCAAATTTTATATGTATAAATGTATTATTATCACAATATAGAAATGATATAAGCGATGATGATACATTAAATAAATGGTACACATTTCTAATTAAAAATGAACAGCATTTTCTAGCATCCTAAAACAAAATAATAACATTACAATAATATTATTACAATGATAGATAGTTAATATATATATATATATATATATTGATTATGATGACATTGTAAAATAAAAATTATTAATAATTCAACCTATAAAAATGAAACAAAAACATACCTCAAACCAAGGTATATCTATATTTAAAGAATTTCTTGGAGTTTGTTTGGATCTTAAAGGATAACGCGGGGATTTGACATTTACAGAAATAGAGTTAAAATCAATTTGAAATAAAGCTGGTGTAATGCATGTTGCTAAATTTTCAATAGTCATCTAAAAGATTATTACATTTTATATTAGAAATATATTATAATACGCCATTTTTATCACAATTATTAGCAATAGATTTTAACATTTCTAATATAACTTGAAGTATTTCACGATATTCATCAGGTAGACATACTATTGCCAATCTAGCAAGATCAATATGTGATTTTATTAAACAATTAGGATAGTTGTTGATAGACATGTATTTTTTTAGATGAGAATCTGAAATTAAACATGCAAATAATGGAGCAAATCTTTTAGTAAATATAGTCCCAGGAATACTACCAATGTAACGTTTGACAACATCAGCAATATCATAATCTGAATAATCACGTAGATTATTTATTTCATATGGACAATTTGATATGGTAGTAATAAGTGAATGTATTCTAGATTTGAGACCACATCGTCTAAAAATACCTTCTGTACAGTTAGCTTTAATTGATAAATGTTGAATAGCTTTGTAGATTGATGGAGGAAATGGTAAACCAAAACGTTCAACACATTCATATGGTGATATATTTAACATACCATCAACTAAAATATAAAATTAAATTTATTATCAACTACAATAGTCAATTATTAATAATAAATAAATAAATAAAGATACGTGTATTACTATTTTGTTCAAAAAATTTAAATCGTTTGTATGATTTACAATGATCTCTAAATTTTCAAGTCATTATTATTCATATATTAATTATGTTTCGATTACATCAAATGGTTATCTATATTTTCATTGCAACATAGTATTCCACAAAAATTAATATAATTCATAATATATGTATGTGCTATTCTTCTATAGGATTCTAATTCATCAATAGTCAATGCATATAAACGCTCTTTTGGTCTATATATGTAATCATATTGAATTAATTATTATTATTATTAAATATTTACACATTTTCATTGAAACTAAGTGTAGTAATATTGGTTGTATTTCCATCTGTTGTTGATAGGCAATAGCTATTTATGGCATTACTTTTATGCGAACAATTTAGATCATAATTTAACCAAGTGCATCTTTTCTCTTGATCAAGTCTATATTATGTATAAATTATTAGATTTTTCTATTAAATGTACTATCTTAATTTTTTTACACATTTAAAATAAGATTAACTAAATAATGATACATACATATTTTCAATAATGTAATTTGATTTATTTGAATTCAATATTCCAATCTCATTAATTTCTGTTTTGTTTCTAGGATTTAAATCTACAAAAAAAAATAAATTTATTATTACCCATATGTATGGCTATTCATATTTTAATTAAATACTTTGAATAGGAAAGGATGGATTGTAGTAATTCTTTTTTTGAAGAGTAGTAGTAGGTGTAGTAGGTTGATTATAAAAAAGTATTTGGTGAAATTCTATCTTACTCATTACATAATTATGATTGTTTCTTGTGCATAATTTATAAAATATTATATTTTTGTTTAATCGTTCTGAACTTGATATTGAATTATCTTTTTTATTTGCTATTTCTTTTTGTTGACGACTTGAATATATTTGATGACCGGTAACATCAGATTCATACCAATCAAACGTTAAAATCTCTTTGTAAGTAAAAGCATTTAGGTTAATGGTTGGTTGATTTAGTTTGGTGTATTTTTTATTACGTGTCTTTAACATTGACAAGCAACTTTTTCTTACTTTGTTTGGATTAAAATCGCCAATTACTTTAACTAGATAATCCGTTAATTAACGACTTTAAAACGATTTGATAAATTATATTGGCGCCTATCTATTTTACACAAATATATCCAAGTAAATTGTTATAAATAGTCTTTTTTGAACAAATAAATTTATTAAAATTATTAAAATATATTATTTATATAAGTTATTGGTCAATGATGTTTATCTGACTAAAGAAACTACAAATAAATAGATTAATACCATTAATCTCTACATACATTTTGTGCCGACCATCAATTAAAAGGTAGAAATTATTATAAAAATATCAAAAAATATTTAATAATCTATGTATATTTAAATTAGTTAATAAATAAAGTTTATTTATCAATTGCATAATAATTAACATTGACTTTGTTTGTAGCAATTAATAGTGTTAATTTGTCACTGTAAAAATACTTGATTTTTGTTTCTTTACTTTCATTTTTAATTCTCTACAATTACATTTGAACTATCATTCATAAAATGTTACACAATTAAGCTATTACGAATAGTATGTGTGATAAATTATTGTCTACTCTTCCTCGGTAGATTTCATTATTGCTACTGTATGGTTTAATGTTAATTCTCTAGCGATTCAAATCCTTAATGGATTATTATTCCACTTCAATAGTTACAATAATATTTACCACTTATAAATAGACAACCAAAAACTGATTTATAGTTTATTCAAAAATTTATAACACATGGAAAATAGTTTTTTCTTCTTAATCACGTATAATTTACATTCAATAAAAATTAATTGACCATTTAATAGTGATATTAATCACCAACTTTTAAATTTAAAAAATTTATTTATTTATTGTATAAAATTTAATTTTTATTTGAATAATAATAATATTATAATATTTGTATTTATGAATCTTAATACTCTTTATGTGTATAGTATGTGTTAAAGTACATATTGTAATTAAGCTCTATCTGTAATTGATTCTATTCTGATAGCTTGGGATGTTTTCTAAAAAAATATAATTTATAATGGTAGTATCTTGTTTTGAAACTTTATACATTAAAAACAAACAAACTATATTATTAATATTTCATTTATTTATCTATTCTTATGATAATACTATAAATATTCCCAATAGTTAATCTCATATACAGTATTTTAATACGTATTAAGACCTATATCACATGTATAAATTGTAATATTTTATTCAATTCTATCATCTGCTATATTTTAAGAGGGTAAATGCTTACTTTACAACCACCAATCTCACCTCATTTACAAATGCGCGTGCGTGAATTTAACTATAAACATTTTTGATTGTTTCATATTTTTCACATTAAAAAACTTTAAAATAATTTAAATATATTAAAATTAATGTACTAGTGTAATGTTCATAAAAATTAAGTTTATAAAAACTATCAAAATTTTGCGCATGCTTAGTGATTCTTAGTATTAAAGTATCTAAAAGTTGCCGCATGTATGCATCCTTTAAAATCAAGTAATTCTTGTATAAAATACATAAAAATTTTATAATTAAATATAATAAAAATTTAATATTATTATTGATTCAAACATTATATGAAAGAATGTGGTTAAAACAATGTGCTGTATTGATGATTTTACAAAGGTATTGTATTTTTTATAACAAATGACATAATTTAGATAAATAATCCGAGCTTTAACCATATAAAATAATATTTCTGCATATTTTACTCCATTATATACTATTACACATTTTAATATTACATATTATGAATGAAATATGATTTTTGGGGAGATATTGTTATAAAAATTGCATATATTTAATAATGAACGTTATTTATTATTTTTTCACAAAAATTTTTAAATTCTACATTATTTCAATAAAATAACGGGCATTTAAAGCTACTGCAGTAAGGTTAACATGAATAAAGTAGAAAAATCATAATGACAATTTAAAAATACTTATATATAGTTAGAAGAAATACTTTATTTTATTTTAAAAGTTCTAATTACTTCAAAATTAGATAGTGTGACTGTATATATGTTATAATAGCAGATGTTTTAAAATATAATAGTTGAAATAAACAATAAAAGTAATAACATTGAAATATATAGATAATAATAATAATATTTTATTTGACATTTTAACATACAAAATGACCACATATATGTATATTTCACAATGTTATCAATAATTAGAAACATTTTTCTATACTAAAAATGCTATCCTATCAAAATATGAGATAAAAAGTTTTTACAAGTCAATCTACTACCTATAACATAACAGATTGGCTTGCTAGTAAATTTATCTGTTGTATTTATATACATTATGTTGATAATACATTTAAATTCAAGTATATGCTTAAATAGCTCAATGTTGAAATACCATTTTAGTTAATTTAAAATAAACTATTACTTTAATAAAAAAGAATAGATATAGAATATGTATTAATAATATATTTTATCCTATATTTAATATGTTGATATATGATTTTAATGTATCCCATAAGCATAAACCTAATAACTAGATAATTTTATGTATAACATAAATATACAGTTAAATTAAATAGTAAAAATGTAAAAAACTATGTATATAGTTTTAGATGTACTACATTCTTAAATAGATTCATTATAATGATTAAAATTAAGTGAACAACGAATAACGACTAGAAAAATTTCATACATTTTTTGAAGCTATAAAAGCTATTAATTAGATAACATAGACATTTTCATGAATACTGTTTCATAAATACGCTATGATATGCCCTATCATTTTATCATTCAAATAAATAAAATAAACATGTATAAAAGTAATTTTTTATTAATAAAACAAGTTTCAAACAATTTTATAATAAGAAATGGTATAGTTAATTATAATGATTATATGATAGATTATCTCCACAAAATGATAACAATTTTATAAGCAATTTTAGAGTATACACATAAATAAAAGTAATAAAAGAGGTTTTTTGTGTGTACTATAATAAAAATTATAAAAAGTAAATTACTATCTTTCAATAATAAATATATAGTCAGGTTCAAATTGTAATCCACCCATAAATGTTAATATTTTTTGTTGATTTAACTGTTTATTTATGTATATTAATCATAATTTTAGCTCTTACTATCGAATCAATCTATTAAATCATGTAAAAATACACCATGTCATTAGTAATTGTAATTATTATTAATAAATACAACGTTAAAATATTAAACATATTGCAAAAAAATGATAAAGTCAACAGGTTTTTATGAATTGAACAGTAGAGAGTATAACATTTTTAAATTATTATATTGCATGATTAATATATAAGTTGATTTTTAGTTATGCTTTTAATTGGGTTATTCATTTAATCTACAAAATAGTCATTTTAAATCATCTGTAGGTATATTTTTGTTCAATTTAATTTATTATACAGTTTTTTTAACATAAAATAAATAGTATTCTACATGAATAATTTTAATTATAGGTTTATAAACATTAGATTGAACTAATATATTGTTTAATAAAATTTAATGAGTAATTCTCTATGTAAGAAGTAGCCTCGTGACAGATATTAATGTAGGTTGCATATGTCAACTTTAAGAAATACTAAGTGAATAAATTTTACAATAGTAAAATATACTCAAAAAATCACACGATCAATTTAGACACTAAAACTTTACAATTTAATTATTATTGGATTGAGAATTGATTATATAGTTGATTATAAAATTTTTATATTTTTTTAAAAAGATATTCATATAGTTAATGAATGATAAAATATGAAATCTATTATTTTAAAAAAAGTGTTAAATAAAGATTTTATTACTTTTTCAAACATCTTCTATTGTTCTAGGCAAAAGAATAGGTGATTTAGGGTCAATTGTTTCAATTATTGATTCCAACTAAAATAGTTAGATATAAAATTATTTAAAAGAGTAATATATAACTAATTTTAATATATATCTCTAATAGAATTAAAATATATGATCAGTAATAATAATTATTATATTAACATATGCTTTATATGTATTTTATCAAATTTCCATGATTAATAAAGCCATTTGAATGTAAACCTTTTGATTAAATATCAAAAAGTAATTATAAGACATAGAACTAAGGCATTAATTAAACATTAAATCAAATATTAATACCTTAATATTTAATTCAATACGAATACTTAATAGTAGCATTTTTGAATGGTTCAAATAGCTTATTTACTTATATAAGAAAATGACCGCTCTACTTATTTTTTTTTAAATCAATTCATAACAAAATAAATAATACTTTTAAGATGTCATTCTTAATTTTAAAATAAGATTAATATAAAAATACAGAAATCATACTTCCAGTAATTCTTTATCAATATCTAATGAAGGATCTGGATATGAAGTAAAAATAGTTTTTATGTTATTTAGACATGGGATGACAAGGTTGGACAAAGGAGTAGTAATAGGATGATATATAAAATAAACAGCATATAATATAGTTGGAAGTGATGTTACTTTATCTTTATTCATATTAAAGTAATTACTTATTACATTATCAAAAGATATTCTTGCAGATTGGCAATTATCCCATTTAAAAAGATGAACTATTTTAAGGTTCATTGGTGTTACCATCAGTTTTGTACCTACTTCTAAGAGCACAGTATTAACACTGTTATCATTTTGATCTATTTCCTTTTTTAATATTGTTAGTAAAGAAGAAGAATTATCATTATTATTATTTTCTTCCGGAAATAATGATTTATCAGTTACAAGTATGGCTCTCATAAGTTTTTGTGTAGATTTTTCATCTACAACTTTATTAGATACATACTTATAGTATTTTGGTTCAACTATTATGGATTTAGCATATATCATATCATTATCTCCAAGTTTTATTGAAAATACTGGTTCATCATTTATATTTTCTTCAATAGTAAATGCTTTATTTACATTTAAACGAAAAATAGTACCATAGACAGCAGAAACTCTACAAAATGCTTGAGAGAGCTCACCTATTCCATAACGAAGACATATATGGGTTGATTTTGTGTTAAATTTATAAAGTGCTTCTGTTAATGATCCAATTTTTTTATAAAAAAATTCACTAGATGTTGCTTTTGGATTAATTAACAAATTATCATGGATAATAGAGTCAAAAAGAAGTATATTTGATAATTTAGGAGTGATATTAGCTTTGCATATGATATCATTTAATGATAAATGATCAAATGTCATGTTAACTCCATTAGAATTGTCAAACTCACAAATATGGGCATATTCTTGAAGGCAATTGGTTATGAAGCGAACAAAGCTGCGTTTTTCCATTGGAGACATTTGATCACTTTTAAATACATCACTACGAGTAAATGGAACCATTATTATGCTTTGCTGGTTTAACACATCTCCCATATAGTTCTTACCATGGGTCATAAACTCCAAATAATGATGTATTTGTGATTCCACAACAAATTGTATTAGTTTAGAATTATTTTGAAACAATTTAGGGAAAAAATCAAATTTAAATTTATGAGATAATGATAGCATATCTTTTGTTGTAAGTAGATTTGGTTGTTGCAAACATTTTTGTTGAGATATCATAGATGGACATAATTTATCCTCATTACATTTTTCATTATTTACTTGTTCCACATTATTATCACTAAAATTTATTTATTTTAGACAAAAAATAGCAAGAATACTTGAGATTATTAATAACTTCAAAATTAGATAGTAAGTCATCAGCATATATTTGGCTATCTTTTTCAATTTCATATATCTCTTCAAAACTTAATGATGACCAATAACTTCCATAATTTTTTTGACTTATACAAATTTAACAATAAAAAAGTAAAATATTAGTACCAATCAATATGGTAAATGGATTTATTTCGTTGTGCTAATGCTGCTGACAAAATGGAATTTTTTAATCCTTTATGTATTGATTAGATAATTTATTATATTATATTAGAAACCTGTTCCTAGTATAACAAAATCATAAATTTTATCCATCGCCCATCTATAAACTCATCACGTATTGTGCGTACGCATCTATTATTAAAGATAGGTCGTGTTGTTGATGTACATTCCATTTGGCTGATATTAATTTTCAAGTATATTAGTAAATCATTTTTTTTAATATTATGTAATTTTAAAATTAATTTTATCATTTCTTAAAATCAATTTAAAACTATCTAATGTCTTGTGATTATTAAAGTTTAAAAAT
>JRUX01000909.1:0-23778 GCA_001407235.2 Kudoa iwatai | reverse complement strand
AATAGTATACACCAGTAATCTAGTAGAAATAATAAAAATATAGAAAATTTACTTGAATCGTAACGATTTCCAGAATTTCTATTATGATAATGAGATGATCTTCCGTGGGAATTATTGGAAGATGTCACTTGTATTATATTTTGATTTGAAATTGGATGATTAGGCATCATATTTGAATCAACATTTTGTCTGTTTCGATTATTGTGGTGTCGGCTATTAGAATAATTAGATGAACGTCTATGGTTGTTATTTCCGTGTTGTTTGTCAGTTGTTTGATTGGAACGAGATCTAGAATTATTAGAATGTGTGTTGGATGATGTAGACATAGTTAAATTTTGTGCATGATTATATGCTGAAGTAGCACCGGCGAGTGCTGGACGTTGATTAGTGGTATTAGTAGATTGAGACAAATTCTGATCATTGTTACATGGAATTGAGTTATCTGACTTTTTATTGCTATTATTAGAAATACTATCTGGTGCCATTGTAAGTAGAATCAAACTAAAACAGTATACGAGTCTACCCCCAAGTTCACCACAAGCCGATGATGCTTCGAAATAGCACGCGTGAAGAGTGAACAGCCGGCGTGAACGTATTAATTAATGCGGCTAATTCCGCAGCTAAATCCTACAGCATTTTTGCTATAAAAACAATAATCACTATCACTTTAAACTTATTTTGACACTTTAATCAATAGAAACCTATTCTAGATTATCGTTAAAACGCTCATAATTGTGTATACACGCATACAATTTCCTACACTTTATGGCATCATTCTAATCCACAATTCGATATAGATTACGATTATTAATCTCATCATTTCTAAGGATATCAATGCTGAGGTATTACATTCAATTAAATTCAAAGAATCTTTTCATTTAAATTAATTTATTCTATTTATGATATTAATACTTTTTAACACTACATACATGTAATTTAATTTTCTTTGGTTACATTATTTCATTCATATTTTTACCTTGTTACATAGTATTAAACAAACGTTGCCATGGTACTTAATGATATATTCTTTTATTTTGTTGTGTAAATGATGTTTACTGTTTGATACTATTTGCTTTAATGTATTTGCATACTTGATATTGTGTATAAGTAGTAATAATAGTTAATAGTTCGAAGCATATATTGAAATAACAATGAAAAATTGTAGCCAAATAAATGATATGAATGGAAAGATTCATTATAAAATTTAATTAATTTATTTTATAATGAACAATTTTTTTCAAAAAATTGTCTACCTTTATTATCATAGATAAAACAGGTTGAATGATTCAGTTAGTTAATCTTATTTATCTTGATTAATAATCATTTTGCTAATTCTATCCACGTTTTTCTATAGTTAAGAATGCTAATATATTATTGATTAATGCCACACCCTTGTAATGAGATAGCTTGATTATTGCTAGCTTTTTATATATGAATTTATTCTATTAATAGCATAAAATATGAGTTTAATTACCTATTTATTAAGTCTATAAGTATGAGAATATGGCCTTAATATTGCTTATTGATGGTTTATATTGATTGGTATGCTTTTTTTTTAAAAAATATAGTTTTTGTTGTTTTAATTAATGCTATTTTATAATTTTATTTATAGTATAGTGTAATGTAATATTTTGAGACGGCATATATAATTCTATTTTGCTATATAGGTAACATAGGTGAACAATATTATTGATTACTTATTGAATCTTTTAGTTTAACAAATTTTTTTAACTACGTAAAATAAGAATGATAGTGATACAATAGAGTTAAAAATATGGATTAATAATTGTTATTATTTATAATACTATCAAGGGAAATGATTATAAGTAATACATTAAAAATTGATATATATATATGCATATATTATAAAATTATTGAGTCACATTATTTATAATGGTTTATGTTAATAATAGTTCTATGTAAACAAATCATATTAAAGTTTAACATTATTATAAAAATAATATCAAGTACTATTCATAAGGTAATTTTTAAAAATATTAATATTCGGCAATTATAAATTTAAGTAATAGTAAATTGTATCATATAAATACTAATATAGTAGTATTTTTTTTATGAATTAAAGATGTTAATAAATAATGTTTTAATTTTTTTTTTCATAAAAATTTTTTAATAATTCTGTTCAAATAATCCTTCGAATTAAAAAATTAAACAACTAGTTAATAACTTTTACATTTTAATATTCTTTTTACTTTTATAACTATAATATAAATAATATTTTTTAAGAATAGCTACATTATTATGGATAATTAAAAAAATAGTGAGAATTTACGATAAATTCTCATACATGTATATAAATATTAAAATTTTGACCAAGTTTATGTTTATTATCACATCAACTCCTTGCATTCATATTTATATACAATTTAATCTATGAAATATACAAATTTGTATAAATAGGACAGAGAAAAGTTATGTTTTGTGGTTAATTCTTTACCAATCACCTCGATATGTTTAAAAGCATTAAAAAGGGTACTTTTGTTTTATATGTAAAAATTAAGCATTAAAATGTGATCATTTATAGTATAGTGAAATGTCATAAGATATTTAATGTCATAAAAATATCAATATGTGTTATATTATTATCAAAATACATAGTTGATACGATGAAATTAAGTTTAATGTAGAATTGCTACAGGTATGAGTTGATTCTAATGATTCGAATAAATAAATTTAGTAGTTATGCATATTTTTTGAAAAATTTAAAATATAAGTTAACGTTTACTATTTATTCTTATAACATATGAAAAATGAACATTTTACTGAATGATGCTAATTTTGAAAGGATATGATTAGTCATCCTTATATTATTTTAACTATTAAGCTAATTTTTCATTAAAATAAACAAATTTTTTAAATGATTAAAAAATATAAACTAAATTAAATAAAAGTTTTAGTTTATTTGGTAATATTTATATTAATAACGTCACAGTATATAAGATTAGGTTGTTAGAATTAGCAGCAATATTCTTATAATAGGTATCTAATTAAAATACGACGTCTTTTTATTTTAATATGTAATCATTTAAAAGTAATTTTTCATAAAAATAACGATCTAAATGAACATAACTTGTTGAAAATATTACAACCTATAACGAAACAGTGGTTAGACATAAAGATATCAAATAATGGCTTAAACAAATAAAAGACTTAAATAAGGTAATTAGTTTGTTTTAGATAAATTTAATACTACAAAATAATTTATAAAGTGGTGTTTTAATAATTATGGTGATTTTACTAGTGATAAAAGCAGAATATATTGAGTAATGCTATAGATTAAAGTAGCAGTAATGATAAAATAAGTGTCATTTTGTTATTAATTAAAAAAATACTTTAATTTATAATGAAACAATATTTTTAAACTATTTTTATCAATAAATAACTGATAAATAACAGATAAATAGCCTTTTTATATTTTTTTATTACAAAGAATTTTTTTGTTTACTTTATAATATGCCTAATCAAAGTAGGCAATTAAAATGGTGAAGTTTATGTGAATATTAATTTTAAAAATAATACAGTTATAGAAAAGTTTGCGTCCCTTTATGATATTCTTTTAAAAAATATAAAAAAGAGTAATTTTTTGAGTTTTAAAACACTTTTTTTAAAATATTGATGCTTTAAGAAAGATATGGTAAAAAGCACTGTTTCAAAATTGATTTTAGTTATAATGGATTTAATTAATATAAATAGACTATGGTTAATCTAAAAAAAAATTAAAAATATTAAATGCTTCTATAAAATCAAAAAAAATGATATATAGGATATATAGCAATGATAAATGTATAGTTTACACAAATATAATGCATCGTATCCCTTGATTGATGTTTAGAAAATAATACAATTATTAGAATTAACAAAAATTTATTTAAATAACTGTTATAAATAGATTATTTTCAAATAATCTATTAATAATGCTGCAATATAATACTATATTAAAGAAATCTAACATTTTTTATTATCATTTTAGTTGGAAATTTTAATTTTTTTTAAAAAAATAGCTTATTCATGCTTTTTTTTATAGTAAAATCAATTATAAATGTAAATTTAATATGCTTTATGTGCTCTTTTTTACATACGTCATATAATAATAATAATAATAATATTAATATCAATAGTTTTATCGGATATATCATTAAGAATAAAATATACATGAGTATAATTTACTAAAAATAATGTATGTTTTTAATTAAATTAATCATAATTCTACAAAATGAAAGCTTTTTAATATAGTTTTTTTTAAGAAATGTCAAATATCAACTTTATTTTGTGTAGTCTATATATTTATTTAAAAAATAGGTATGAATAAAAGCTAGTATTACATATATTTTATCTAAATCTAAACAATTTCTTTACATATGTAATATTATGTTCAAAATGTTGTACTAATAGCAAAATAAAGCTTTTAATGCAATATATTAACTTACAAATGTTACCCTAGGTAATATATAAAAAATGGCTAATAGTAATGAAATAGGGTACATAAAATTAGCGATAAAATGAATTTTAATATAAAAATACTTTTGTATGAATAAATTATTTTTTATAAAACATTATTATTTTAATATTTACGATAAAATAAATTTATTACATTTATATAATGATCCATTCAATCATGTTTTCACGTTAAAACTAGTTAATGAAATGTTCAACTTCAAATGAATGATTATAATTAAATTATTATTAAGAAAAAATATTATATAAACTAGAAAATACGACAATTTTTTTATAAAATATTTTAGAATACAATTTTATAAAAATAAAAGTATCTATTTATTAATTTATAGTAACATTTAGACAGTATTTTAGTATCTCATTAAAAAGATATTACCTTTAAGTATATTTTAAGCATAATATATGAATAAAGTAACATAAAAACCCCTAAATTTTTATGATTTTTTTAAATAAAAATTGAAATTTAAAGTTATGTTAAAAAAATTACATTAAATATATAGATAGTTTTATATATTTCATTCAATTTTTTTATTTAATTGTTTAATTTATATAAAAAGATTCTTTTTTATATTATTATAATAAAAATAAATGAATTTTATATTTTTTATGCAAAATTTATAATGATTTATTTATATTTGATATAAGTCTATTTATCATTGAAATATTAGCATAATATTAGTATATTAATAAGTTTCAATAATAAAAAAAATAACTATTTTTTATATAGAAATAAATATGTATTAGTTTTTTTAACTTTATAAATTACTTAATATTTGACTATTATGAAACTAAATTACTTTTATAATAATACAATATTGATATTTGTAATAAAATATATATAAAAATATGTGAAATATAATAATACTATTAATTTATAAAATTAATTGTTTCAATTTGTTCACTATTCATTATACTGTTTTTTTCACAGCTATCATTCATATTATCTGCAATATAGACACCAATTCTAAGAATTGATTAATTCATTGTTTAGATAAAATAATATTACGTTCCAATAATACATGCAATAACAGCTGTCAACCCTATTATTATATAGACAAGACCAGGAAATGCTTCAATAGTATTCATATAGATATAATTGGTAGCAATACCTCCAAAGTTACTTGCAAGTGTGCCAATAACACTTTGAAATGCAAGAACTAGTGCTTAATATTTATTCAAATACTATTTTATCATATTTAAAACGATTATATATATGTTATGTTAATAAATTTTAATGTTTATCAATATATTATAATTTAATCAATTATCTATTTAAAAAAAAATAACATTTAATATTTGATAAATTGTATTTTTAACTAATAGTTAATCTATATATCCAAAAATGTTAAGATTTAATAAATACTTTGAAAAATATACATAATTTTAGATAATAAACATACCACATGCTTGTCCTGTAAACATTTTAGATAAGGTAGACATGAAAACTGGTCTATAAACATCTTGAAATGTAAGAAATATAGTAGCTAAAATATATTATAAAAAAATAAACCTAGATAAATAAAATATTATTTAGAATAATTTAAATAATATAGTAAATTTTATAGTATGACTATTTAAATAGTATCATATTAAATGTATCTTACCTATAAATAGATGTTGTGTTGTTATAGCAAATGCATTAATAAGGTAGAAACCAAATTGAAACGGTACCATTATCATACATAATATCCACTCTTTTATTTTAAAATATTTAATTAATAATGGCAATATAAATAGTGATCCCAAAGCACGAGTTAATGAATAACATGCTAATAAATAGCCACCTATTATTGGATTAAATTCGAATTTGCTATCCATATAATATAATAGCATTAATTTTTGACGTGCAAATTTACCTATTTAATTTTAATATATTTTTTTTACTATTTAAATAATCATTACCTATGGGTAAGATAAATTGTGCAATGGTTATCAACACAAAAATAGTTTTATTTACTTTAATAGATTGATATATTGATAATATTGCAATTTTAAAGTTATTCATATCCAAAATATATGTATTTTCATGTTTTATAGCTCTATCTAAGAATATTGATACAAACATAGCCAAAAAAACTAATCCAATTGATAATAACTGGGGTATAAAGAAAGATAAATATTTTATCAAATATCCACTTACAAATCCACTCAAACAATTTCCCAATATTATAAAAGCTTCTATCATTATTAATTTAGATGATCTTTGATTGTTATCAGTAATATATGTCACATATATAGTTGTAAGAGCTCTCAGTGCACAAATACTTCCAAATAAACCAACTATAATATTAAGTGATGCCTATTTTAAAATATAAATATACATATCAATATTTAAAATAAAAAAAATAAATCTTACATATGTATATATTGATAGTCTTGGATAAAAATTAAATACAATTCCAATCAATAATATTGATATAACTGATAATGAAGGCAAAAATAGTAGTTTTTCAGGAGAATATCTTGTAGCAATAAAATTAAATATTATAGTTACTATAGTCAATGGAAATATTTGACACAAGTTAATCCACAGTAACCAATTTGAAGAATCTTTTTGTACTATATTATTTATGGTTTTGTTTTTTAAACAATTTGACATGGTATTATTATATGCATATAGACATAGATTTTGGAATAAAAGTTGTTGAAATATTGGAGTATTCATTGAAAATGCAAGATTGATAAAAAATATAACTATTTCAATGTATTTCATATTGGCTATTAAATGGTATATTAACAGAGAATTGTATTAAAAATATATCAACTATCAATAGTAGAATGAGATATTAATTTCTATTCTACACTTGATGTCATTTATTATAATCTTTCTATAGATTGAGAGATAGAGAAAGCATGAATAGGTATATATGTGAACAGATCATGCTATTAGTATAAAAATCTAATTGATATATTTTTTTAAATAAACTTATATAGTATGTTAAATCACTAGAAATAAATTTTTTTAATATTGATTCTATTATATTCTGAAATATTCTTTAATATATATAAAAACTGTAATAATTAACCAAATAAAGTTATACTTTTTTTATCAATAAACTAATTATTATTAAAGTATTTATTTGTAATAATAAAATTCTAAAATTATTATTTATCTAAATATTTCGTAATAAATAATTACTAATATCATTAAAAAAATAAATACTATTGTGTTTAGTCACATGATCATTTGTTTAGACATATATTTAATGGAAATACAGTCATTTATTGTTTAACCATATAGACTTGTTATGAATATTCATATAATAATAATAATAAGATCTTTAGATATTAAAATATGTTTTTATATTAAAACAAATAATAAATGGCTTAATATAATTGTCTATCACAGTATACAAAACATTACTTGAATATAAAATGGCATCATTTATAGTATTTACAACAAAAAAAATATTATAAAATGAAATTATAATACATAAAGTTCCGGATAGTATTTATATAATAATTTTATAATTCATTATAATTAGATATATTACAATTAACTATATAATAGAATAGAAATATGAAATTTAATGAATTAAAATAAATGAAAAAGTGTTTTTTTAAAATATATAAAATAAAATATAAAAATTATAATTTATAGATGATTATTAGTTAATCCAATCATATGGTAAATGAAAAATGAAGGTTAGAATTTATTTATATTAAAAAAAATAATTAAATTTTATGTAATTATACATATAATAGTGATGAATGATACAATTATGGATATTTTTAGTTTGAAATGTATAATAGATGATATGATAAAGATCATTTTATGCTAGTAAGCATTATGTTTCGCTATATTCTTTGTCATGTGACAAATATCTTTTAAATTGATAACCATTAGCATCATGACTTTTTTCAAGATAAACCCCAACACTATTCAAATTAATTGATATCCATTTAAAAAAAAATTAAAATAACAATACGTTCCAATAATAGAAGAAATAGTTGATATTGTTCCAAAAATTAAAAAGACTAGCCCAGGAAAAATATCAACAGTCTTCATATAGACATAATTTGAAAGGATACTACCAATACTGCAAGCCATAGAACATGCAATTATTTGAAATGCAAATATAAGAGCTATCATTATACATGATAATTATATATTCTATATATATATATATATATATTCAAGTACCTCTTGCTTGTCCAGTAAATAATTTTGAGATAGTAGAAATAAAAACAGGCCTATATATATCTTGTAACATCAAAAATAGTGGTGCTAAATAGTAAAAATATGAAAAACAACTAGTAGAATAAATAAGATTGTTATGTTACCAACGAATAGATGAAATCTATTGGTAGCTAATGCATTAAATAAATAGAATCCACATTGTATTGGTGAAATTATTAAACATAACATCCATTCTTCTATTTTAAAATATTTTAACAAAATTGGAAGTATAACAAATGAACCAAATGCCCGTGATAATGAATATATAGCTAATAGATTACCACCCATAGTAGAAGTAAAGTGAAATCTACTACTCATTGAATATAAAAATACAAGTTTTTGACATGAAACTTCACCTTTTAATATATTATTTATTAATAAATAATAATAATAATTTATTTATATACCAAAAGGCATAGCAAGTTGAGCTATTGATAATAATATAAATACCACTTTGTAATCTTTGATACCTTTTTTTGTTAATTTAAGTGCATTTTTTAAATTAGAAAAACTAATTTGTTCAGAATTTTCTTCAGTTATTGCTCTATTTAAAAATAATGATAAGACCATTGCAAGTAATCCTATTCCAATGCATGAAAAAAGTGGTTTTATAAAATTAAAATATTTTACAAGATAACCACTTAATAATCCACTTGTAAATAATGCAAACACATTAACAGCTTCAACAATAATTAATCTTGTTGATCTATTTCTATCATTTGTGATTGTTGTTATATATACAGTTACAAGTGATTTAAATGCACTTAAACCACCAAATATTCCAGGTATAATACATAATAATACCTATTTAAAATATTATTTTATTATTTTATGATTATATCTACATACATAGACATATAATTTCATGTTAGGATAATAATAATAACCCACTCCTATTGACATAGTAGACATGGTTGATAATATTGGTAGAAATAATAATCGATCAGGTGAAAATTTAGTTGCTGCATAATTTATCATTAATGTTGAAAATATAATTGGAATAATTTGTACCATATTTATCCATAACAACCATTTAGATGCTTCTTTTTGTATATGTTGATTTATACTTTTATTAATATAACAATCAACTATATTAGTATGATAGGTTTTTTTACATATATTTGAAAAAAGTAATTGTTGAAAAATTGGAAAATAAAGAAAAAACCCAAAACTTGATAAAAATACAACAATTTCAATGAATTTCATTATATTTGATGTATTATAAACAATCAAAAATTCTATGTAATGAGTAACAATAGAACCTACTCAAAGGTAATTTATGCTATACAATAGATTAAACTATCGGATTAATTAAAATAGTAATGTATTGTTCTTTTCTAAACTTGTTGTTTAATTTTTTTTTATTTCTTCAATAAAAAACAATTATATAACTCATAAACCATCAGAAATTTAATTTTACAAACAATTAACTAGTAAAATAAAATCGGGGATGATCGTTTTAACAAGTTAATAGAAGGTGGTAATCTCACGTTACGTAGTTCTTACTAAGAACCAATGGTTTCAATGTTATCTCCATAAAAAATATATTATTGTGAGATTTATTATAATTTTATACTTTGTATTATTAAAACAGATCTAATCTTTTTATTTTTATAGTGATACTAATATATAATTAGAATTAAAATGTTTCTAATACTCTTAACTTATAAAGACATTTTTGAAAATTAGTGTTGATCAATATATTAAATGATTATAAATAAAATAAAAACTAAAAGGATGATAAAAAAATTTTTATTTTATATGCTATGATTATTCTTATGTTTTAAATATAATTAATGTGGTGTATAGTCTCTATAGATAATACTAAAATTTGTATATAATTAACTATTAAATTTATAAATTTTTACATAAGTAGACATTTCTATAGTTATTTCTTTTAAAAAGTATGAACTTTATTTAATTTTAATAAATAAAATTTAATATAAATAAAATCACGTGGGAATATTTAATGATGAAAACTTGAAAATTAATACTACAACGATAAATCTCATTTTTAAGAAAGCAAGCTAATTTTTTTATATTTATATTTGAGTGAAGAGATAAATTCATAAAATAAAATATTTGTTTAAAAAAGTTTCATTAACAAGTCCTTATTTAAATTAAATGTGTATCAATTGAAATGAATTATAAATACATGTCTTTACTTTAATTTAAATGATATTATAGTATAAAAAATGAGTAATATGTTAATTTAATAAATTTAAATATTAATTCAAATAATGAAATATATATTTTTTTATTATATAGCTCATATTTCTTATTATAAAATTTATTGTAATTTAAACATTATAGATGATACTTTATTAGTTGGTTTTTTTGACTAATTTCTACTTTTATTAATTTAAAATAAAAGGTTATCTATGATAAAACAATTTTAACACTATATTTAATAGAAAATGAATCAAAAGTTTTCTTTTTTATCAATAAATAATCATTTAACTAGACATATTTTATTTTAAAGTTACTATTAGCTAATATTTTTCAAGGGTTCTTACAAAAAATAGTACATAATATTAAATTTTACAATAAAACTATAAAATCTATTAGTTTCAATATTTATATTTTAAAACATCATTCTATTTAAAAATATTATACTTAATTTTTTATACACAAATTTCTCTCTAATAAACTTAGATATTGGATTTTTCTATGTAGTACATGAATCTAGTGTTTCCATATATTGTATTTTATTATTTATTCATTTAATAATTCTTATATATACATAGATTTATCTCATATATTTATCCATATATTATTATTTAACACTCTATTATATAATTATTTTACTTCTAGTATGATAATACTATTTTTTTTAAATTTTTTTATGTTTATTCACTATTTTATAACTTTGATAAAAAAAATTTTATAGTTTTGCATTAGATGACTTAAATTTAATCTTGTTAATTGTTTATTTTTGTTTTTACAATCATCGTATATTTTCGTGTGATTGATTATACCTTATCATTAGATTTATAATAAGACAATAAATGTGTTATTGAATTTTTAAACACCATCATTTTTTATCAAATTTCTTTTATAATCATACCGATTATTTATGTATTTAACTATAAAATATGATCTTTATTTTGTTGATATAAATTATTAAAAACAGAAGAATGAATATGTAACTATGGAGACAGATATTGTTACCATGGAAACTAATTGTGTTAAAATTCATTCGATTATGTTCAAAAAATATCGTAATAGATAACATATGAACATAAGTGGCTGAAATATTTTGAAAGATAAAAAAATAGGTAATATGAATTTTAATTTTAAAAAATGAAATTTAGTGAAAAAATAGTACACCATCATCGTTTTTAATAATTAATGTGAAAGTAAATAAAAAATTGTATTATCAATTTGAAATTTTATAATCACTATCATCATAATCATTTTGTTGTAAATGATTTTTGTATGAATGATTGTCAGCTATATATACTCCTATTCTATTGAATAAAATGAAAATATTTGCATAAAACAACAATAAAGAAATACGTTCCAATGATAGAAGACAATGTAGCAATTATCCCAAAAATGATATATACAAGTCCAGGGAAAAGATCAACTGTTTTCATGTAGATATAATTAACCATAATAGTTCCAGTATTTGATGCTATTGACATTATAATAACTTGAAAAGCAAATACTAATGCTAAATTGATTTGATTAATATTCAATCAAATTGTACATAAAAAAAAATAACAATGATAAATACCTCTTGCTTGCCCATTAAAAATCCTGGATAATACGGACATAAAAACAGGACGATAAATATCTTGAAGGCTTAAAAAAATAGGTGCTAAATAGTGTAAAACATATAAAACAAATAAAGATTGATTCATACCGATAAATAGCTGGTAGTTGGTATTAGCAAATGCATTAGTACAATAAAAACCAAGCTGTATTGGTAAAATTATTACACACAAAAGCCATTCATGAATTTGAAAATATTTAATCAATATTGGCAACAATATAAATGAACCAATGGCACGTGAAAATGAGTATGTTGCTAATAAATAACCACCCATAGTGTATGTAAATTTAAATTTACTACTCATTGAATATAAAAGTGAAATTTTTTGACAAGAAATTTCACCTAAATTCATTAATACATCATAAAAATTTTTTTCATAAATAACTAAATAGATCACCAACCAAATGGTATTCCAAATTGTGAAAAGGTTATCAGCATAAATATAAGCTTATGCTTGTTTAATTGTTTTTTTGTAGATATGAAAGTGCTTTTGAAATTGTTATAATCCATATTTTCTATCTTATCTTGGGGAACAATTTGTTTAACAAAAAAAGACAATATAATAGCTAAAAGTATGAATCCAATACAGATTAATTGTGGTATAAGAAATGATAAATGTTTAATTAGATAACCACATAGTAGACCACTTGTCAAATTAGCAATAACGTAAGTTGCTTCAATAGTTATAAAAGTAGATGATCTATCCTGCTCATTTGTAACATAACTAATATATATGGTAATCAAAGCTTTAAATGCACTCATTCCACCAAAAAAACAAGGTATAACACTTAAAGGTGTCTATTCAATATATTATATATGTAAAATAATATTTTTTCCACTTACATACATATATAATGATATCAATGGTAGAAGATAGTAAGCGATTCCAAGTATTATCCTTAATATAAATGTAAATAGCGGTATAAATAATAATTTATCAGGTGAAAATTTTGTAGATATGTAATTAACCAATAATGTACACAACACAGTGGGAATCATTTGAAATGTATTCATCCACATAATCCATCTACTTGATTCCTTTTGAATATGTCTATTTATAGTTTTATTGGAATAACAAAGTGAATCATTAACACCATATGTTTGGTAACATATTTTACTGAAAAGTAACTGCTGAAATAATGGATGGTACAAATAAACACCAAAGTTTACCAAAAAAACCAGTAATATAATAACTTTCATTTTATTATCAAATATAAAAAAATGTTATATACTTTTAAATTATTTTATGTATAATAATAATAATAACAATGAACATATATATGCTTTATCATACATATAGATTGGTTAATCTTAATCTCAAAATAGCATGATTAAACTTAACAACCATGCTATTATATAGTACATCTTTACTAATATCTCTGTACAATGGACTAGTGATATAACTAACTTATTTATCTACTAAAATATATTATTGATAAATTTTAATATATTATTCTAATTTATTTTAACCAAATAATGTACTAACAATCAGTTATGTAAATTGTAATAGATAGATCTATCAGAATAACCTAACATACCATTAGAAGCAAAGTTAAATTAGCTTTTCAAACAAATTATCACGTTAAATCTATTTATAGGAATAATACATAGGACTAAAGTATTACTTTAATAAAATATTGATCATATTTAGAATAATTTTTGTCATATTAATCACAAAATATTCATTAAATACCTAATTTTTATCTGTCTTATTTATGCTAATAATAAATCATGTGTTTATAAAAAATGTTTTAGCCTACATGATCATATTAAATACTAAGTGAAAAGAACATAATATATTCAACATAATAAAAAAACTAACTTTTTAGATAGAGGAAATGGCAACAAGTTTCAAGATAGAAATACTAGAATGTTATGTACAACAAATCGAAAAAACTTAAGATTCTAAATTAATATTCTCTTATGACATTGAATATTTTTCGATGTAGCTTTTAAGAAGAATAAGATGCTTGCTAATCATATATGGAATTAAGCGATTATAATAGGACCTTTGTCTTCCTCTATAATAAAAAATGACTAAAACTGAGTGTACAGTGTAATAACAAACTTACCTAAGATCAGCTCTTAGTATATATGTAACTCGACAGCCAGTTGGTATTTTTTCAATAAGATACCTTTGTGCTAAAATGATTCCAAATCGATGGCTATTTGAACTAGTTTTTAATAAATTTTTCATGCTATCACTAGTATCTACACGTTCAATATCTATTTTAGACATTTTGATTGATGTACAGGCTATAAGTGCCATTTCTGATTGTTTATAATATTTCCACGATCTATTTATGAAAGAGTATATAATTTTTTACAATTTTTAAAATTATCTACCATAATATAATTTATGCTGAATGAAAATTCAATTTAATACAAACACATTAATGTGTTATTAAACAAATCACCGCATTTAAAATCATGAAGATATTAAAATTAAATAAAGTTAACTTTTAGAAAAAAATTAGATGAAATATTTTACAAATATAAATAAAGATATCAGTTTTTAATAAATGAATAGCGAGATCTAGTGCAAAAAGTAACCAATCAATCTTACCTAAGAAGAGTAAAGTCGCGATAGAATGGCCCAAACATATATCGATAATAATGAATATCTGTTGATTGATTAATGTAACATATGGTACTTGAACGATGTATTTCATTATTCCATTCATGACTAAATAAATTTAAATATTTCACATGGAGATAAACAAAAATTATATGTAAATAAATAAACTATTACACTCCATATAATAAATAATACATCAAATTTGATGTTTCAGAATCAATATCAATATATCCACGATATGCACGAACATTTATATTATCAGATGGAAGCATAGTAGATATGGGTACATTATTAAAAATACCATGAGGTTTCCATTGTCGATATTTGGATATATGTTGCTATAATAAAAGATAAAATTGTGATATTCAATAAAATATAATAAAGTACGATACTTCATATAACGCTGCTAATGCACTAAGCATATAGATCATAAAATTATCACAAGGATTATCATTAAAAGACCCTAATTGAGTAATTGCTAAAGGTTTGGTTGTAGAACTAATAATAAATTCGTTACTAGCTGGTATCTAAATATTCAAATTTTATATGTATAAATGTATTATTATCACAATATAGAAATGATATAAGCGATGATGATACATTAAATAAATGGTACACATTTCTAATTAAAAATGAACAGCATTTTCTAGCATCCTAAAACAAAATAATAACATTACAATAATATTATTACAATGATAGATAGTTAATATATATATATATATATATATTGATTATGATGACATTGTAAAATAAAAATTATTAATAATTCAACCTATAAAAATGAAACAAAAACATACCTCAAACCAAGGTATATCTATATTTAAAGAATTTCTTGGAGTTTGTTTGGATCTTAAAGGATAACGCGGGGATTTGACATTTACAGAAATAGAGTTAAAATCAATTTGAAATAAAGCTGGTGTAATGCATGTTGCTAAATTTTCAATAGTCATCTAAAAGATTATTACATTTTATATTAGAAATATATTATAATACGCCATTTTTATCACAATTATTAGCAATAGATTTTAACATTTCTAATATAACTTGAAGTATTTCACGATATTCATCAGGTAGACATACTATTGCCAATCTAGCAAGATCAATATGTGATTTTATTAAACAATTAGGATAGTTGTTGATAGACATGTATTTTTTTAGATGAGAATCTGAAATTAAACATGCAAATAATGGAGCAAATCTTTTAGTAAATATAGTCCCAGGAATACTACCAATGTAACGTTTGACAACATCAGCAATATCATAATCTGAATAATCACGTAGATTATTTATTTCATATGGACAATTTGATATGGTAGTAATAAGTGAATGTATTCTAGATTTGAGACCACATCGTCTAAAAATACCTTCTGTACAGTTAGCTTTAATTGATAAATGTTGAATAGCTTTGTAGATTGATGGAGGAAATGGTAAACCAAAACGTTCAACACATTCATATGGTGATATATTTAACATACCATCAACTAAAATATAAAATTAAATTTATTATCAACTACAATAGTCAATTATTAATAATAAATAAATAAATAAAGATACGTGTATTACTATTTTGTTCAAAAAATTTAAATCGTTTGTATGATTTACAATGATCTCTAAATTTTCAAGTCATTATTATTCATATATTAATTATGTTTCGATTACATCAAATGGTTATCTATATTTTCATTGCAACATAGTATTCCACAAAAATTAATATAATTCATAATATATGTATGTGCTATTCTTCTATAGGATTCTAATTCATCAATAGTCAATGCATATAAACGCTCTTTTGGTCTATATATGTAATCATATTGAATTAATTATTATTATTATTAAATATTTACACATTTTCATTGAAACTAAGTGTAGTAATATTGGTTGTATTTCCATCTGTTGTTGATAGGCAATAGCTATTTATGGCATTACTTTTATGCGAACAATTTAGATCATAATTTAACCAAGTGCATCTTTTCTCTTGATCAAGTCTATATTATGTATAAATTATTAGATTTTTCTATTAAATGTACTATCTTAATTTTTTTACACATTTAAAATAAGATTAACTAAATAATGATACATACATATTTTCAATAATGTAATTTGATTTATTTGAATTCAATATTCCAATCTCATTAATTTCTGTTTTGTTTCTAGGATTTAAATCTACAAAAAAAAATAAATTTATTATTACCCATATGTATGGCTATTCATATTTTAATTAAATACTTTGAATAGGAAAGGATGGATTGTAGTAATTCTTTTTTTGAAGAGTAGTAGTAGGTGTAGTAGGTTGATTATAAAAAAGTATTTGGTGAAATTCTATCTTACTCATTACATAATTATGATTGTTTCTTGTGCATAATTTATAAAATATTATATTTTTGTTTAATCGTTCTGAACTTGATATTGAATTATCTTTTTTATTTGCTATTTCTTTTTGTTGACGACTTGAATATATTTGATGACCGGTAACATCAGATTCATACCAATCAAACGTTAAAATCTCTTTGTAAGTAAAAGCATTTAGGTTAATGGTTGGTTGATTTAGTTTGGTGTATTTTTTATTACGTGTCTTTAACATTGACAAGCAACTTTTTCTTACTTTGTTTGGATTAAAATCGCCAATTACTTTAACTAGATAATCCGTTAATTAACGACTTTAAAACGATTTGATAAATTATATTGGCGCCTATCTATTTTACACAAATATATCCAAGTAAATTGTTATAAATAGTCTTTTTTGAACAAATAAATTTATTAAAATTATTAAAATATATTATTTATATAAGTTATTGGTCAATGATGTTTATCTGACTAAAGAAACTACAAATAAATAGATTAATACCATTAATCTCTACATACATTTTGTGCCGACCATCAATTAAAAGGTAGAAATTATTATAAAAATATCAAAAAATATTTAATAATCTATGTATATTTAAATTAGTTAATAAATAAAGTTTATTTATCAATTGCATAATAATTAACATTGACTTTGTTTGTAGCAATTAATAGTGTTAATTTGTCACTGTAAAAATACTTGATTTTTGTTTCTTTACTTTCATTTTTAATTCTCTACAATTACATTTGAACTATCATTCATAAAATGTTACACAATTAAGCTATTACGAATAGTATGTGTGATAAATTATTGTCTACTCTTCCTCGGTAGATTTCATTATTGCTACTGTATGGTTTAATGTTAATTCTCTAGCGATTCAAATCCTTAATGGATTATTATTCCACTTCAATAGTTACAATAATATTTACCACTTATAAATAGACAACCAAAAACTGATTTATAGTTTATTCAAAAATTTATAACACATGGAAAATAGTTTTTTCTTCTTAATCACGTATAATTTACATTCAATAAAAATTAATTGACCATTTAATAGTGATATTAATCACCAACTTTTAAATTTAAAAAATTTATTTATTTATTGTATAAAATTTAATTTTTATTTGAATAATAATAATATTATAATATTTGTATTTATGAATCTTAATACTCTTTATGTGTATAGTATGTGTTAAAGTACATATTGTAATTAAGCTCTATCTGTAATTGATTCTATTCTGATAGCTTGGGATGTTTTCTAAAAAAATATAATTTATAATGGTAGTATCTTGTTTTGAAACTTTATACATTAAAAACAAACAAACTATATTATTAATATTTCATTTATTTATCTATTCTTATGATAATACTATAAATATTCCCAATAGTTAATCTCATATACAGTATTTTAATACGTATTAAGACCTATATCACATGTATAAATTGTAATATTTTATTCAATTCTATCATCTGCTATATTTTAAGAGGGTAAATGCTTACTTTACAACCACCAATCTCACCTCATTTACAAATGCGCGTGCGTGAATTTAACTATAAACATTTTTGATTGTTTCATATTTTTCACATTAAAAAACTTTAAAATAATTTAAATATATTAAAATTAATGTACTAGTGTAATGTTCATAAAAATTAAGTTTATAAAAACTATCAAAATTTTGCGCATGCTTAGTGATTCTTAGTATTAAAGTATCTAAAAGTTGCCGCATGTATGCATCCTTTAAAATCAAGTAATTCTTGTATAAAATACATAAAAATTTTATAATTAAATATAATAAAAATTTAATATTATTATTGATTCAAACATTATATGAAAGAATGTGGTTAAAACAATGTGCTGTATTGATGATTTTACAAAGGTATTGTATTTTTTATAACAAATGACATAATTTAGATAAATAATCCGAGCTTTAACCATATAAAATAATATTTCTGCATATTTTACTCCATTATATACTATTACACATTTTAATATTACATATTATGAATGAAATATGATTTTTGGGGAGATATTGTTATAAAAATTGCATATATTTAATAATGAACGTTATTTATTATTTTTTCACAAAAATTTTTAAATTCTACATTATTTCAATAAAATAACGGGCATTTAAAGCTACTGCAGTAAGGTTAACATGAATAAAGTAGAAAAATCATAATGACAATTTAAAAATACTTATATATAGTTAGAAGAAATACTTTATTTTATTTTAAAAGTTCTAATTACTTCAAAATTAGATAGTGTGACTGTATATATGTTATAATAGCAGATGTTTTAAAATATAATAGTTGAAATAAACAATAAAAGTAATAACATTGAAATATATAGATAATAATAATAATATTTTATTTGACATTTTAACATACAAAATGACCACATATATGTATATTTCACAATGTTATCAATAATTAGAAACATTTTTCTATACTAAAAATGCTATCCTATCAAAATATGAGATAAAAAGTTTTTACAAGTCAATCTACTACCTATAACATAACAGATTGGCTTGCTAGTAAATTTATCTGTTGTATTTATATACATTATGTTGATAATACATTTAAATTCAAGTATATGCTTAAATAGCTCAATGTTGAAATACCATTTTAGTTAATTTAAAATAAACTATTACTTTAATAAAAAAGAATAGATATAGAATATGTATTAATAATATATTTTATCCTATATTTAATATGTTGATATATGATTTTAATGTATCCCATAAGCATAAACCTAATAACTAGATAATTTTATGTATAACATAAATATACAGTTAAATTAAATAGTAAAAATGTAAAAAACTATGTATATAGTTTTAGATGTACTACATTCTTAAATAGATTCATTATAATGATTAAAATTAAGTGAACAACGAATAACGACTAGAAAAATTTCATACATTTTTTGAAGCTATAAAAGCTATTAATTAGATAACATAGACATTTTCATGAATACTGTTTCATAAATACGCTATGATATGCCCTATCATTTTATCATTCAAATAAATAAAATAAACATGTATAAAAGTAATTTTTTATTAATAAAACAAGTTTCAAACAATTTTATAATAAGAAATGGTATAGTTAATTATAATGATTATATGATAGATTATCTCCACAAAATGATAACAATTTTATAAGCAATTTTAGAGTATACACATAAATAAAAGTAATAAAAGAGGTTTTTTGTGTGTACTATAATAAAAATTATAAAAAGTAAATTACTATCTTTCAATAATAAATATATAGTCAGGTTCAAATTGTAATCCACCCATAAATGTTAATATTTTTTGTTGATTTAACTGTTTATTTATGTATATTAATCATAATTTTAGCTCTTACTATCGAATCAATCTATTAAATCATGTAAAAATACACCATGTCATTAGTAATTGTAATTATTATTAATAAATACAACGTTAAAATATTAAACATATTGCAAAAAAATGATAAAGTCAACAGGTTTTTATGAATTGAACAGTAGAGAGTATAACATTTTTAAATTATTATATTGCATGATTAATATATAAGTTGATTTTTAGTTATGCTTTTAATTGGGTTATTCATTTAATCTACAAAATAGTCATTTTAAATCATCTGTAGGTATATTTTTGTTCAATTTAATTTATTATACAGTTTTTTTAACATAAAATAAATAGTATTCTACATGAATAATTTTAATTATAGGTTTATAAACATTAGATTGAACTAATATATTGTTTAATAAAATTTAATGAGTAATTCTCTATGTAAGAAGTAGCCTCGTGACAGATATTAATGTAGGTTGCATATGTCAACTTTAAGAAATACTAAGTGAATAAATTTTACAATAGTAAAATATACTCAAAAAATCACACGATCAATTTAGACACTAAAACTTTACAATTTAATTATTATTGGATTGAGAATTGATTATATAGTTGATTATAAAATTTTTATATTTTTTTAAAAAGATATTCATATAGTTAATGAATGATAAAATATGAAATCTATTATTTTAAAAAAAGTGTTAAATAAAGATTTTATTACTTTTTCAAACATCTTCTATTGTTCTAGGCAAAAGAATAGGTGATTTAGGGTCAATTGTTTCAATTATTGATTCCAACTAAAATAGTTAGATATAAAATTATTTAAAAGAGTAATATATAACTAATTTTAATATATATCTCTAATAGAATTAAAATATATGATCAGTAATAATAATTATTATATTAACATATGCTTTATATGTATTTTATCAAATTTCCATGATTAATAAAGCCATTTGAATGTAAACCTTTTGATTAAATATCAAAAAGTAATTATAAGACATAGAACTAAGGCATTAATTAAACATTAAATCAAATATTAATACCTTAATATTTAATTCAATACGAATACTTAATAGTAGCATTTTTGAATGGTTCAAATAGCTTATTTACTTATATAAGAAAATGACCGCTCTACTTATTTTTTTTTAAATCAATTCATAACAAAATAAATAATACTTTTAAGATGTCATTCTTAATTTTAAAATAAGATTAATATAAAAATACAGAAATCATACTTCCAGTAATTCTTTATCAATATCTAATGAAGGATCTGGATATGAAGTAAAAATAGTTTTTATGTTATTTAGACATGGGATGACAAGGTTGGACAAAGGAGTAGTAATAGGATGATATATAAAATAAACAGCATATAATATAGTTGGAAGTGATGTTACTTTATCTTTATTCATATTAAAGTAATTACTTATTACATTATCAAAAGATATTCTTGCAGATTGGCAATTATCCCATTTAAAAAGATGAACTATTTTAAGGTTCATTGGTGTTACCATCAGTTTTGTACCTACTTCTAAGAGCACAGTATTAACACTGTTATCATTTTGATCTATTTCCTTTTTTAATATTGTTAGTAAAGAAGAAGAATTATCATTATTATTATTTTCTTCCGGAAATAATGATTTATCAGTTACAAGTATGGCTCTCATAAGTTTTTGTGTAGATTTTTCATCTACAACTTTATTAGATACATACTTATAGTATTTTGGTTCAACTATTATGGATTTAGCATATATCATATCATTATCTCCAAGTTTTATTGAAAATACTGGTTCATCATTTATATTTTCTTCAATAGTAAATGCTTTATTTACATTTAAACGAAAAATAGTACCATAGACAGCAGAAACTCTACAAAATGCTTGAGAGAGCTCACCTATTCCATAACGAAGACATATATGGGTTGATTTTGTGTTAAATTTATAAAGTGCTTCTGTTAATGATCCAATTTTTTTATAAAAAAATTCACTAGATGTTGCTTTTGGATTAATTAACAAATTATCATGGATAATAGAGTCAAAAAGAAGTATATTTGATAATTTAGGAGTGATATTAGCTTTGCATATGATATCATTTAATGATAAATGATCAAATGTCATGTTAACTCCATTAGAATTGTCAAACTCACAAATATGGGCATATTCTTGAAGGCAATTGGTTATGAAGCGAACAAAGCTGCGTTTTTCCATTGGAGACATTTGATCACTTTTAAATACATCACTACGAGTAAATGGAACCATTATTATGCTTTGCTGGTTTAACACATCTCCCATATAGTTCTTACCATGGGTCATAAACTCCAAATAATGATGTATTTGTGATTCCACAACAAATTGTATTAGTTTAGAATTATTTTGAAACAATTTAGGGAAAAAATCAAATTTAAATTTATGAGATAATGATAGCATATCTTTTGTTGTAAGTAGATTTGGTTGTTGCAAACATTTTTGTTGAGATATCATAGATGGACATAATTTATCCTCATTACATTTTTCATTATTTACTTGTTCCACATTATTATCACTAAAATTTATTTATTTTAGACAAAAAATAGCAAGAATACTTGAGATTATTAATAACTTCAAAATTAGATAGTAAGTCATCAGCATATATTTGGCTATCTTTTTCAATTTCATATATCTCTTCAAAACTTAATGATGACCAATAACTTCCATAATTTTTTTGACTTATACAAATTTAACAATAAAAAAGTAAAATATTAGTACCAATCAATATGGTAAATGGATTTATTTCGTTGTGCTAATGCTGCTGACAAAATGGAATTTTTTAATCCTTTATGTATTGATTAGATAATTTATTATATTATATTAGAAACCTGTTCCTAGTATAACAAAATCATAAATTTTATCCATCGCCCATCTATAAACTCATCACGTATTGTGCGTACGCATCTATTATTAAAGATAGGTCGTGTTGTTGATGTACATTCCATTTGGCTGATATTAATTTTCAAGTATATTAGTAAATCATTTTTTTTAATATTATGTAATTTTAAAATTAATTTTATCATTTCTTAAAATCAATTTAAAACTATCTAATGTCTTGTGATTATTAAAGTTTAAAAAT